>CANYCX011744391.1:0-10732 GCA_948193385.1 Breynia disticha f. nivosa | reverse complement strand
TAGATTCTATACTTGGTTTACTTAATGGATTTTGAGGTTTGTGTTTGAATGGATTTATCTTTGCTTGAATGTTGATTATTTGATTGGGTTTATGGATGAATGATAGTTTAGACATTTGTGATTGATTGCTTGAAGAGTACCTATTATGATTGCGATAGAAAGAGCGAAGTAATTAATTAAAGGCATGTGAATGATCCATAGTAGTGACAGGCTAGGATTAGATCCTATTGCACTTTAATTAATTGAATGCTAGTTTAGAAAATTTGATTTCAAACGTGTCTTATCATTCAATTTTAGTAATCTCGTCCCAGAATTGCAAAATCCTAGGGATAAGAAGGCTAATCAAATAGTGTTAGGATTAATTGGATAGAAATATACCAATTGGTACTAAAGTGTTAGATGAAATGCCTATGTGACCAAATGACCTTGCCTAGTTTACTGTATTTCGAAAGTAGAACATTACCTAGGTTTAAGGACGCAATTTTGAGCATCCTAAAAGGGACTCTTAATTGACGATAGTATGAGAACACCAACATTAGCCTCAATCCATTCTAGTAACCAAGTGTGGATTTATTGAAGTCTAGGAAAGCTCGACACTTTTATTTATTGTTTGCAGATTTTATCTCTATTTGTATTTTAGTTCAACTACCTAAAACCAACAAATTTCCATGTTTATTGCTTGTTTTTATTTCATGTTTAGCACAAAATAGGATTAGATACATCTTTCCACGAGAGAATTGATCCCGAGAGTTATACTTCCGTGGTAAACTACACCGGCCTAGTACGCTTGCTACACACCAGTCAGCCACTATAGTGCAGTGTGATTCGTTTTGGGCCAAAACAGAAGTTGAGTCCTTGATATGTGGTACATTATGAGATTATAGAGTGAGTGGGGCCATTAGCCTACCGACTACAATTACCAGAGGAATTGTCCCTCCTCCACAATATATTTCATGTGTCCATATTGTGGAGGTATCAATTTGACCCAAGTCACATGATTTGAGAACCTGAGGTGGATTGCAAATGATCTCACTTGTAAACAGCAGCCAATGATGATATTGGATCGGTAAGTTCAGTGGTTGCAGAATCGAGAGATCCTAATGGTGAAAGTAAAATGGAGTTTCCATTACCCTAAGGAGGTTACGTGGGAGGTTGAGGGTAAAATACGGGAGCGCTACCCACGACACTCTTTGGGAACATGAGGAATGATCGAGGTATGTATTACTTTACCGGTGCTATTTCTTGATGAAAGATATTAACCCTTAGACTTGGGTAGTTTTGGGGACAAAATTTATTTAAGGGAGGAGAGTTATAATGCCATAGAAAAAATAGTAAAATTAGGAAGAAATATAAGTAAATATAGCAGAGATTGAATGAGGAAATAACGAGAGAAAATAATTTAAAACTAACCAACACAGGCTTAGTACGGACTGAGAATGAGTCGTTCCAATGCTATTGGAGTTAACCCATATAGCACGATACAAAGAATGAGTCATGGTTACAGCGTGTGAGAAAATGCGGCATGCGGTGATCGGCACAGGCGTGTCGACGGTCGTGTCACAAGAAACAGTTAAAACTCGAGGTAACGGACAAAAGGCTTATTTTCAGTCTCAAGACCTTCCCAAACGCCATCACCCATGACCCAAAATTTAGGTTTTAGATACCACGTGATTTTCAGCAAAATAGAGAGGGATTTTTACAAATTGAAGGCTCAAGGAACTAAGGAGACAAAAACTGGAACCGAAGTCAAGGTTGAGAGTCAAACACATGACTTTACAGATTCAAGGTAATTAAACTAAACCATACTTACCTTGCTATGTCTTGTATTTGTATGGTAAAATATTCGTTTGAATGTATTGATGTTGTGCCTTTTAGAAAAATGTAATTTGAATTAGTGATTTATGGGGTGGTGCATTAAGTTTTTGAATGAATGACATGGTTTGGTGCTTTCTGGTTGTTTTGGGCTTATTCCAAATTAGTGTTGTAATTTGAGCATTTTGTGGATTAAATGATATTGCATTGTAATTGAAATGGATTTTGTATAGAATTATGATTGGTTTGGATTGATTATGATGGAAATGCATAATGTTTGAGTATCGAGGATGAATTTATGGTATTATTGCATGATAAGTTTTCTATGAGATGTGACCATAAACATGAACATTCGTTGCATTGCATTAGGCATGATCATTTGTGTGTACATGGCCATAATAAAAGGAAAGGGTTATTGGCCTAGAAAAATAGAGTGAAAGCTCATGGCTGTAAAAGAAAGGAAAATAGAGCTAGAGCTTTTGGATATACGAGAAAGAGAGTGAAATCTCGTGGCTGTAAGAAAAATTAAGACTGAGAGCTCGTGGTTGTATGAAAATGAAGGTGAGAGCTGTCCAGTCGTAAAATGAAAAGCATTGGCCATGGGGCATACATTTTTGTGTCTATTGCATTGACATGTATGAGGCATTAAGTAGCATTGATGTTTTATGAACATGAGCTTGTGGATGATCGTTACTTGTTGTGAATTTTTATGGTGTGTATTGGTTTATGTGTTTGATAAAGTGAGTGTAGAGTTTTAAATGCTACTGGAACTTGCTTTGATATGCATATGTGGTTTGGGAAATGACTTCTTGAATAAATTGAGTTAATGTGTTGAAATGTGTAGTTACACAGGACTTGCCATGACCATCGTGCCTATTGATAGGATGTTGTGCCACGCTAATCGACATTCTATAGGCTCGACACGGTCATCGTGCCTACAGGCACGAGATCTGCCAACGTACTATAAGTTTCAGAACTTCGCCACAACCAACATACATATTAACACACTCTCGTGCCAGACTAATATTTCTCTCCAAGATTGAGCGTTGTGGTCGTGTTGACTTAAACGCCACATGTTTCCTAGGAATTTAATAAACAACAAGAACATGACCTAAACTTAAGCAAATGAACAATGAATTCTTCCATAACACAATTAAGCTTCTAAAAAAACGAGTAATTATGCACTACATAACTAGTTAAGTGTATTGTCAGTGTACTTACTGAGTTTTATACTCATGTCAATTTGTTTAAAAGTGTTGTGTGCAGAGCATTAACAGGTATTCTTGGTATCAGATCTTGGCAAAATTTGGAGAGCAGTACAGACGTATAGGTCAGTGGGTCTAGATATTTTGAACTAGGATTCGTAAACTATGCATACTTGACATAATATGGTCTACATTCAACATTTCGTAAACTAATTGCCACATTTTTCACATTATCTTATGTTTTGAAACATAATTCATTAAGTGTTGAATGTATCTCCATATTGGGGGTTCTTATATTTTCCTATGTAAGATTTAATTGTCTTTTCTAAAAAGAAAAAAATATCTTTGTCCATTTATTATTATTTATTGAAATATGAAAAGATTTTTGGGGGTTCAAACCATACATATTAAAGTTCGTAATGAACTAATCATATGCTTCAGATAATGACCTTAAAATCATAGCAATTGCAAACTTCATAGGAACCTATATGTTTAATCTCTCAAGAGTATCGAGATACCCTCTCATTTTCATTACGTGGGCACTAATCGAATTACCCAGGGTTATCCTAAAGAAGGATAAAGCTTTCATGGTAGAAAACCTCTCAGCCTAAGGCTGCTTCTGAAACATAAATTTTAGATTCACCATATAATATCATATGTTTCCATATTCTCAAGTTGTTTTTGCAGTTCTAAAGTCATAAATGCCAACCTGAGACATGTGACATTAGTGGAATCATTCTTTTTGGTCTCACAGGTTTTCCTTTGAAGCGCATTGCATTCCTAGTTCACTCAAGGGGAACTTGGGCATCTAAAAAATAAAGTTTTTTTCTCTTATTTGAGGGCATTCCTCAAATTACGAGACTAGTCTAAATAATTGGATTCATTTTGTGATGCTCAAATGTTTTCTTTCATTTCTTTTTCATAAACCTAATTAGTCTTAATTCGTAAAATGCCATATAAATTTTTTCAAATTTTACAAAATATATTTCTGATTAGGCAATAAAATTCAAGCGTCAACTTCCTATTAATGCTCATTCAAAAAATGCAAGTATCAATCAACATCCAAATAGTAGTTTCAATATTTAAAAGGCAGAGACAGTTATTTCAAACTAAGATTACAAATTTTTATGCTCATTTTCAAAATGCAGTGCATGTGGTTTGTTCATAAACTGAATGTAAACTAGGTGGATCCCTAACCTTGTTGTGTAAGCCCAAAAAGTAAATCTAGCGTAATGTGGTAGTAACTATGCTATAGTTCGTGAACCTGCACAGTTATATACAAACATCCACAAGAAAACAACGACTATTAAAACTCAGTGTGTGTATTCATATTCCACGACACAACTCTAAGGCCCTCCGCAATTGTTCGTTCATGCGCACACATCGTTAAATCTTATTTCTCTATCTTTGTTACTACCAGTTTTATATTATGAACAAAACTTAATTGTGTTTATTTTATTTAAATCGATTCTTTATCAGTAATGCAAACCTTCATATGCGTTCGTTAGTTTTAGACTCTGAAACACTGGAAAAGCGAAACTTCCCATGCGGGAACAGTTTAGGGAATAGTTTGCACAAATTGTTCCTTAAACTGTTGGAGTGCAAATGGTTTGGGGAACAATTTGTGTAAACAGTTCCTCCAACCATTTCAAGTCCCAATTTTTCTACTGAAACCTTTTAAGGTGTAAAAAAATATGGGGAATAGTTTGTGCAAACTTTTTCGTCCTCAAATTTGCTATTGGAAGTTTTAAAATTGAGCAGAATCCTTGAACGTGCTGGCAAATGGGTCACCCAAACTGTCTCCTAGCTCGTTTAACCTGAAAAAATTTCCAAAGGCATAACACTCGCACACAGTATCCACATCATTCACTACTTTTGTGCATTATAGCATCACAAAAAATCCAACGAGTCATGTCCACACAACAAATTATACAAACCTCCCATCTTTTCAAAGGATTATACCTAACACACTTACCATTCCAAACACATCCATATGTTCAACTGGGTTCACATTAAAATCCTTATACAATAATTTCAAGCAATTATACCTAACACACTTACCATTCCAAACACATCCATATGCATTCACTCTTTTCTTTATTTTTAAAAAGGGGGTGTGGTGTGAGCGGTTTAGCTCCCCCTCCAGAGGACTGTTAGGCACGATATTCGGGTGCCTCTCATAATCTAGTTTTTTACATACACAAGCAGAGCTTGGATTCGAAGCCCAGACCTTGCTTAAGTGAACCTAGTGCCCTTTACCACTAAACCAACCGGAGATTGTGTGGATCCACTCTTTTCTTTATGTACATTTTTGCCCAATGTTTTTCCTGCGTCCTTTGATGACCAATAACATTCTTGATGGTAGGACTATTTATACACATTCATTCCACATATTTTATGATTATTTCTACTATATGTTGATAGATAAAACTTGTAATTATAAATTTTTTTTTCAAATATGGTTTTATCTAAGTGCGTTTGAGAATGCAGATAGTGCACTAGGATTTGGATGGAAATGAAGGTGCATTGAATGGGAGCATTTTGGAGCACAAATTCATGAGTCTTTAAGCTTGGTTTAGGGCAAAATTCATTGGCCAAAATAGACATCAAAATCATGGCATCGTAAGCAACAAAATAGAGATGCACTCAAAGATCAATTGGTGCTTGCGATGGATGAGTTTGCGAGCCAAAATCATATTGAAAGTCCGAGCGACTTGAAGCCATAAATTTGATGGAAAAAGGGCAAACAAGACTCATGAAAATGAAGGAAAATTCGGGCAAAAAATGAGGTACATATGTGATTGTTTGGATGTCACTAATCCATGTCCATTTGCTTTTAAACATGATACAATTGCAAGTGAATTTTGGCCAACAAAATGTGTCATGAACGTGACCATGTGACCATCATAAATTGGAGGCATAAAAGGGCATTTATGACACTTCATTTAGCCACTTTTATTGAATGAGAACATGGGTGATGAACATGAACAACCATAACCACGAATGGAGGTTCAAGATTTTGGCATGAAATGGTGTCACGAATGTGACAAATTGTGCATCATGAATGGGAGCCTCAAATTCATCATTCATAGCTCAAGTTTGCAGATTTGTTTGTGTGTAGAAAGTGAGTCACTTTCGTGACTCACTTGCATCACGAATTAAGGGTGAAATGTTACGAAAGAGATGCTTTTATGTGGGCAAAATTGGAGCTGAATTTGTGTCACGTTGGTGACTATCTTTGCATCACATTTTCGAAGCTGAATTGGGCAAAGTTACACATATTTCTAAAGTAAAATGAGGGCAATTTGGTTGTCACGAACGTGACTAACTTGCATCACAAATTGGGCATGAAATGAGGCCAAATATGACTTGAAAATTTGGTGGAAAATTGGCACAAAACAAGTCACATACGTGACTATCTGTGCATCACGTTTGGAGGCCAAATTGGATCATTCGTGACCTTTGTTTCAAGTGGAAAAATTTGTCCAGAAGGTGAGTCACAAACGTGACTCACCACTACCACGAATGGAGCATAGGAATTGCGGAACGTGACTTGTATTGAGGAACAAAATTTCAAGCCAAATTAGGATAAGAAAGTGGACCTCGAATGTGAAATATTCATGTCACGTTTTGGGGCTAAAAAATTCAATTCGTGACTCACTTAAAATGGTCCAAAAATTCCTTAAATTGATTAGTTTAAGTGGAGGCACATTGGACATTTCTGAGGATACCAAAGAGAGGCAGTAAAAGGGGTCGTGCTAGGGTTTTTTAGGGGACATTTTTACTGGGAACATGAAGAGGGGAATAGAAGAGCATTCAAGGTTTTCTGCATTCCTTCTTTCTTTATTTTCATGCCTACTTTAAGTTTTAGCCATGCTAGGCTAGACATTTCTTTGGGTTTTCCATGATGTAAATCGATTCTATACTTGGTTTCTTGTTGCATTTTGATGATTATGCTTAAATGGTACATATTTGCTTGAATGTTCTCTAATTGATTGTATTGATGGATTAATGATGGGGTATACATATTGTAATTGATTGCTTGAAACGTACATATTACATTGCGATAGTATGAGCGAAGTAATTAGTTAAATCATGTGAACAATCCATAGTAGTGACAGGCTAGGATCACATTGCATTAGATTTTAATTGTAATTGTGTATCATTCAATTTTAGTAGTTTTATCCTGGAGTAAAAAAACCCCAGGGATAAGAAGGATAATCAAATAGTGTTAGCCCTCAATTGGATAGAAATATACCAATTGACGCTATTATGTTCAATGAAATGCCTATGTGATCAATTGTCTTGCCTCGTTTAATGTATCACGAAAGTAGAACATTAACTAGGTTTAAGGACACAATTTTGAGCATCTCAAAGGGCACTGTTAATTGACGATAGTGCGAGAACACCATCATTAACCTCAATCCAATTAAGTAACCATGTGTAGGTGTATTGAAGTCTTAAAAACCCGATACCTTTAATTATATTTTTAGTTCGATTTTACTCAATTGCATTTAGAATTTAGGAAATCAACCACAAAATCCCTTTATGTTTATTGCTTGATTATATTTTATTTTAAGCACCAAGTAAATTTAATTACTCGTTCCTCGTGAGATTCGATCCCGAGAGGCATACTTTCGTGGTAAAACTACACCGATCTAGTGCGTTTACTAGACACTGGTCAAGTTTTTAGTGTCGTTACCGAGGAACGACATATTAATTTTGATTTAGTGCCTTTTATTTTTCTAACGTTTTCTTTGTTGTTAGCTTTTATCTTTTTGTAGGTTAAATTTTGTTTCTACTCCTCCGAGGTCACAATCATTTGGAAGAACTAGATTATTATCCAAAAATAGAGAGGATAATTTTGGAACAGAGACATAATAATCAGAGAATGGAGCCATAACCTGATTTTGATAAGTCGATCCGTGCTCTGGGGGTGGAGTCCCAAATGAAATGGTCGTGGATCCAATATTGTTGAAAAGAAATATGAATGGCAATGACAATGGACATAATGTTGATAATGGGGCTGGTGAGAGACAAGCTTTGCCGCCTAAGGAGGGGTTGGACATCCCTCTAGGGGTGTTTTTGCGTGATATTCAGAGTCGGTTATAGGGGTGTCTCTGTTTTGCATTGTGTTGAGCCCAGCGGCCAGGAATTGAGTTAAAGGGAGTTCACTTCAACATGCTCCCTTCTTTTCATGGACTAGCATCAAAGGATGCACTATCTTTCTTCTAGAGTTCTATACAACGCTCTAAACTTTCCCCTACTTGGGTTGACTGAGGATGAATTGAGGATGAGTTATTTTCCTTACATCTTCAAAGATAGTGCAAAAGCTTGGTTAATTAACTTGCCAGAGGGCTCTCTAGGGACATGGAATGAGGTGTATAACAAGTTCATGGCAAAGTATTTTCATCTCAGAGGCCCATTGACCATTCGAGCAAGATATGCTCACACAGTTAAATAGGGAGGCTTTCCACTGGCATGTGAATAGTTCAAGATGTTCATGCAATGTCCACATCATTAGTTTTCTTTGGACCTTCTAATTCAATTTTTCTATGAAGGTTTGTCTTTAGCTAACCAAGCGTTCGTGGATACCGCATACAAGGGTTATGTGAGAGACAAGACCGGTGAGGAGGCGTGGGATATTTTTGAGTTGGCAGCCAACAACACTCAAAACAAGCCTGTTAGAGGGAGAAATGGGGCTAATGTAAATGAAGTGTCTTACTATATTATGGATTTGAATTTGAAGATTAAGGAGATAACAAAGTTTGCTAAGACCATCATGAGGGCAAAAGTTATAAGAGTTGAGACCTAATGCGGTATTTGTGGAAGTTGGGATCATATAGAGGATGTTTGTGGGAATAGAGCCGACATGACCCGAGAGGGTGTTGAGGAGGCCAATTTTGTTGGTGGTGGGATTAACAGACCTTCCCAAGCAAACGACCCCTATTCCAACACCTATAATCCAAGATGGAGAATCATCCCAAATTTGGTTGAAGGAACACTTCTAGTTACCAAGCACCACCATAATCAAACCCATACCCACCTTCCAAACCAAACACTTACCCTTCCCAAACATTTCCATCGAGAGACCTACTGAATTTCCCAAGACCTCCACTTCTAAGACCCACATACCCACTACCACCACCACAAACCTAAACGATCCAAACTCATTAACCAATCACCAAGAGCCCAAACCAAATTTGGAAAAGATGCTTACAAAAGCTCTTTGGAAGATTGATCAATATATGGATGCCCAAAATGCCACCAAAAAAAGATTTGAGAGCTTCATTCAAGCTCAAACCTCCATCAACGAGTCAACCTTAGCTCTTTTGTAAGGCTTGGAACACCAAGTGGGACAACTAGCAAAGAAAGTAGCCAAGAGAGAGAAAGGAAAACTCCTGAGCTCCTCAACTCAAAACCTGAGGGTTAGTGCTTGTGCTATAACTTTGAATAGCCAGAGGATTTTGAAAGATACAATTGTTGAGAGTGGATTGGGCGATAATCATGGACAAGATGACAATGGGGTGAAGGAGGATAGAGATACCAAGGAAGATAAGAGCGATGATGCTAAAGATAGTGAAGAGATTGGTAAAGGATAGTAATAACAAGTAAGTGGAAGGGAATGAGGAAGATTTCATGCTTCTGCCTCCATTTCCTCAAAAATTCGAGCAACTCTAAACACTATATAATTTTTGAAATATTTGGAGTAGATGAGGCAAGCCCATATTCGAGTTCCATTTCTTGATGCCATACCTCACGTGCCTTAATACGCCAAGTTCATTAAGTCGATACTTTTGAACAAGAATAAATTAGAGGAGTATGCTTCAGTGCCATTGAATGAGGAGTGTAATTCCATAATTCAACAAAAGCTTCCTCCAAAATTGAAACATCCGAGGAATTTTAGTGTAACGCCCAAAAAAAGTATAATTAAGATAAAATAAAATAAAATAGGATTAAAACCTGGATAAGAACGATTGGAAAATCTGCTGTAAATTTTCATCAGTATTAGATGAGCACGGGCTCGGCACGGGCTTGCCATGTAGCGTGCTCATCACTGGTGGAAAAGCTGGCACGAGTCATGGACACGAGCCGTACCAGGTCCATTCTAAAATTGTGAGGCACGACCCATGGCACGAGACATGCCTTGATAGTGCCAAAAACGCCAGCCACGACCTGAGGGCATTACCCGTGCCTAGGTCGTTCCCATCATCTGTTTCAAAATCAAAACATGCGACCCTTTGTCTCATTCTGCACAAAACTCAGCAAAACCCTAGAAAAACCACCCTAACCTTCCTAGACCTCAAAACCTTGTTTCCTACACATAGGAACTCATTATTTTTGCAAAAGGATGGAATCTAGACGAGCTCGAGAGTTGTGGGACGGATTTGGGTGAGGAGCTAGGAATTTGGGTCCTGGGCGGAGTTGAGCCGAGAAACGATTATGTAGATTACGAGCTGTAAGTGCACTTTAGCAAGTTTTGCCTTTGAATGAGTTAATTTATGTGATTTTAATGGAATTGACATGAGTTTGTGTTGTTGTTTATGTGTTGGAGGAAATTGGTGTTAGTAAGTGGTTTTGCCACTTACTTTAGTGTGTTTTGTTATGAATGGTGGACTATATGTATGATGTTTGTTTTATGAATGATGAACTATATATGATTGGCTTGGTTAAGCATGAGTTGGTTGGTTGCCTTGGGAAGTTCTATGTTTGTA
>CANYCX011743141.1:0-19488 GCA_948193385.1 Breynia disticha f. nivosa | reverse complement strand
TTTGAAAATAAAAAATATAATTGAATCATAAATTGAATAAAAAAATTCATTTAATATCAAATTAAATATATTATTTTTAATGAATGTTGATAAAATTTATAAAATTAATATAATTAAATAATAAAAATTTATATAAATAGTTAATTTTTAAGTAATCATATTTTATGATAATTTAATTTGATTTGTTACCACAAAGATAAATTAGTTTTAAAAAATATTTTTATTTATTCATTTCCATAAGAGTTAAGACTACTTATGGTAATATATAGTTAATATATAAATAAAAGTTTATTTTTAAATGTAAAAAACCACAAAATGACACATCATCATGCATTAATTACCAATGTATTCAACTTTATATTAATATATAGATGGAAATATTGGATGATACATGTTTCTCTTAATTTTTGATATAAAAATATAATTTGTGAATATATAATTATGATACAAAGTGAAAAATATAAATTTAATTCTTTTAATGTTTATGTCATTAATAAAAATATTTAATAAAAAATAAAATGACATAATTACGATATAGTTACGAATATATACTCACTTTGAACAGAATTTGATAAACTAGGTCTAAACTTGATTGGGTTTTGTCTGATTTTTTTCAATTTAAAATTTTTCCTTTTGAGGTGATTCGTTTATTCCTATGTTGATCTAATAGTTGAAGTGAGATAAATATTTGTCATTAGACTAGTTGTCTGAATGCTTCATCTCTTCACTTCAATTTCGACTTTTTATGCATCATTTCATGCTGATTTCCCACTTCAAGTTTTTGCTTTTGCAATCGATCGTCTATCGATGTCATTTCACCAATGAGAACACAATTGGCTATACATAATTTGAAAGCTGCCAGCCAAAGTTCTTCTTATGTCTCAGCCAATTATTGGAGCACAACATGAGATGAAAATGCCAATTGCAAGGAAAAGAAAGGGAAGTTGGGTAAGAAAGGCATAAAGGGCAACTCCATTATCATCCTTCATATTCCAAAATTGATGCCATCTTTTAGTTAATATAGAGGAATGCTCGCATGTGGTCATCTTCCACAAGTCCAGAGAATCAGCATCTATTTCAATTATTTGACTTCAAAAATTAGAGCAAATGTTATCAAAAGTCAGGAAGTTCCTCATCTTATTATAGGGCAATGTTTTGTACAAAAATAGAACAAGTTCTGCCAAAGGACGAAACAATCACATAATATAAAGGCTTTGCCAATACAAAAATGATTTTCTGCAATGAAAGCAGAAAAAAAAAGCTTGCTAGGAACAATTCTGTACCACAAATATTTTCCGCACAAACAGCATACAGCAATTCAAGAGCCAACTAACGGGCATATTTCTTTTTCAATTTCAGAGAAAAGCTCCATGAACCACTATTTCATACGTGTGTTATTTGATTTTCATTGTTCTTAATTAAGCAGTTGAGCGAAAATTCAATATTGATGTGAGACCTAAGGGAAAAGAATCAAATACAAGAAATCACCTGCTGACAAGAGGCACTTCAGGACTTCAACAATTAGAATATTGTAATCAGAATCGAAGATACTAAACTGCTTTTGATGCCTTTCCATCGTCTGTATGAGAGTGCTTGAAGTTAAAAAGTGCCCCAAGTCCACGTCCCTTAGCAAGCTGTTCTATTTCTGAAAGTTTGAGTTTAAGAAGTTCTACTTCTTTTTCCAACTCCTCATCCCTCTGCTGGAGCGCCTAAAAAATAACAAAGAGAAGAAAGAGAGGTATTGATGAGTACAGAGTACTTTAACCAAGGAAAATTATAATTTGTGATTGATACAAAAAAGAAATGAAGTTCTAAAATAAGGTAGATACTTAACTATGCACCCTCAACAGTGAACATTTCTTAACAACAGAAAGCAGCAGAAACTCGGTGGAAGTTAAAATTAAAACAAAGCTTCTTTTTTTTTTTACCAGAGATAAGATAATAAATTGTTTTAGACTAAAGAAAAGGAAGAATCAGCAATAATCTCACTTGCAATCATTGTGTAATGGAATACATTCACAAGGAAATTTGCTTCACAATATGACATTAAATTCCTTACTACAGCTAAAATAGAAAATGGTTCACGCAAGCAGCAACAATCGTACTACCTTTCCTAGAAATACCTAATATATCGAAACATTCTCCCATATTCGAAAACACATTAAAATGAGCAATAAGGGCAGGAACAATCCTGGCAAGAGGAATAATCCAGAGAAACTATCACAGCTCGAAAAACACATTGAAATATTGAATTCATTACTCCGACAATGGTGACCAAATGTTCTAATACACAACATTACAAACTGCTAAACAAGCTTGTACACAAACTTCTGGCCATTTTGTTTTTCGCACAACCAACATTAATAACAATTCAAACCAATCATCATGTATGCAATAGTACACAATGCCAACATTACCTCTATTTCTCGCCTACGCAACTCCTCCTTTCGCGCTTCAGATTTCGCGCTTCTGTGTACTTCGAACACAACAGCACCACCAGCCACCTAACACAAGAATCAATCAATCCACACCAACAACAGTCAACAACAACATAAAAACAATTTTCACAAACAGTACAATTGCACAGTTGAATCTATACCGTGAAAACGAACAATTCCCCAATAAGATCAACGGCATCCTGAATAGCTTTCTCCTCATTCAACGGCCGAATCTCCACATCTGTGGCGCGTCCATAAATCCGCCTTTGAATTTGCGTGGTAAACCTGTGATTAGCCTAACAGTGGCGCAACAAAATACACATTATCAAACAATTAGTTTACTGCGAATATATAATCTAAGCTTTTTTACTAACCTGCGCGATGCTGACTATATTTTGACGAAATTTATGGTGGATTGCGGCCTGCTGTTTTAATTTAGCAGCGAGTGGTTTGCTGAGAGTTTTGATTGCTAGCGTTCCTAATTTTAGTAACGGTAAAACCATAGTAGGAAATGAGATTGATGAAATGCAAATTGACACCTGGAGTTTGGTGTTTATAAAGATTTGTTTTCTTGGAGAAGAAGAGAAATTGGGTGATGAAGTAGAATATTAGGGATAGTCATGTCAGGTATGGTTGCAGCCTTTTGGTATTGGTCGTCGCTGGTTAGGATCGTCAGAACTTTCCTTCTTCCTTTTATACTGGGAACTAAACGTTGTCGTTTCTTCTCTTCACATGGAGTTATTTTTTTTTTCTTGGGATAAAATTTGCATTTTCTGTCTTATATACACACGGTAACTTCTTACATAGTGTTTAGTATGAAATAAAAATGAGTTAGATTTAATTTAATTTGTAAATTATAATTAAAATATTTTTATAAAAAAAAACAGAAAAATGTTAATTTTGTAAATATTTTTTTATTTTAAATTTTGAATTTTACCACTCAAATACATTATTTTAATATATTTTTAATTCTTTTATTTACAATTAAAGATTTTAATTTTTTAAAAAATAAAAACTAAACAATAAAATTTTAAATTAAAAATGAATTCTAAACAAATTCACAAAATTTTCAACATTATTTCAACAATATTAAGAAAAATAACATAAAAATTACTACATTTATTTGAAAAAAACACAAAAACCAAAGAACATATATTTATAACAGAAACGACGATTGACAAAATATTATAATATTTTATTTTAGATGAATTTTCGTTTATACGATAATTCATAAAATGATTAGAAAACAATACTAATAAAAAAAACACTGAAAATATTAACATTTCAATATACAGGCCACTGTGATTAAATTTCATATTTATTTTTATAATTAGTGGTTGATGTACAGCCAAGAGTTAAAAAAAAAATCTCAAACTTCTCTTTAATTGCACACCCTATTAGATAGACTGCGTCTATCAGGTGAGAAAGACGAGAACAAAAAGAATGATGAAAAGAACTACGAGAAACAGTATCATCATAATTTGGCCCTTCGCACCGGCTTTCTTCATCACCATTGCCACCTTTTTCTGCCGGGAAATAACAAGTTTACATGTTAATGGAGGAGTTATAGTGATATTGAAGTTCGTGTACACAAGCAAGGAAAACAGAAGAAAAAATACCTGAACAAAATCAAGGCGATTGGATGTGCTATCCATTTCATTGCCTAGATCATTAATTATCTTATCCTGAGAGCATCACAGTTTCATAGAAGAACACAATCAGCATGGCAATTACCAACAAGTCGAAAACAGATAATCGATAACCTTGCGTAACCCTCTACTACAGTATAGGTGCTATTGCGTAAATCAATTGAAAACGATCTTAACCTGAGCAAGAAGTTCTTCGTGGATAGTAAGCCCAACACCGCCAATTCTCTCCACACTAGCACTAAGCTCATCCAACTCATCATCCTGCTGCCTACAATTACCAATAATGTAACACCACTTGATTGTGGAGAAAAGGCAAACACAAGAAGAAACATTGTTTAAAATTAACATCTATTTCCAGCGAGAGTATTGTTAATCAACGAAACGGTAACCATCCATAACATTATTGCCCTGGTACACAAATAAATCCTGAAAAGTTTAGGAAATAAGAAGTTCATCCCAGATAATGATAGCTTATGTCGATATAAAGCGAACCACTTCATTTACAAACCAGACCGATAAATGAGGATACTACTCATGGATGAAGAAAAAGTACATACTTTATCAGAAGCATTTGTCTATCTGATTCTGACTGAATGAAATCATCATTGTCTTGACCATACTGATTGTATTTATCTGTTTGATGACTGTTCGGTAGCCTCAAAAGCTCTCTCCGCATCCCATTCACACTATCAATCCCACTACCAGCATCCTTCCCACTTACTACTGTCTTCTTCACATTGCCCACCTAAAAAGTAACCATTCACACAAAACCATGTTTATACATCTAAAAACAAAAGTTCAATCCATGAAATCATGGAAACAGGGAAAAACATATATTAATTTTCAAATAAATTCAGTATATGAACTCTGTCAAACAAGTTATAGCATTCAAACAAAAGAATTAACATATTGTCGTAACATACCTGAGTCCGAGCAGTGCTAGTCCATCTCCTCCTCTTTTCAAGTTCTACCTCGTCAATCCCATACCACGAAGGATCTCTAGCTGCCACAGAAATAGCCTTATCCAACTCATCCACCTTCCTATCAAGAAGAAATTTTCAGCACAGTATGACCAAACACACTAATTCTGGACAGAAAGCACATTATAAATTCGACAAAACTACAGCATACAATCATACTCAACATTTCAATCACACCTAACACTGCAAAAAAAAAAACACATCAAATTCAAAACACAATGTACACGTAATCTAATACCTGCCACTCTATGCTTTCGCAACTAGCAAGTAACACCTTAGTAAGATGCACTTGTTCTCCACTATCACCCGAAATCCGTTCCCATTGGTGAAAATTCGATTGCAACTTATCAATCTAAATGAAATCAATTCAAATATAACAAAAAAAAGATTCAAAATTAAATCCCACACCAAAAAATCCAAGTACAGTATCATAACAATCAATTCAAATTAAGCACCGTCAATAAGTTAAAAATTATGTATAATACAAAACGGAATGAAGAAACTCACAGATTCTTGAATCTCCTCTTTTACAATATAAAAAGGATCTTGAGCCGAAGACATGTTCATATAAGTTATTTAGTCTACCAAAATTAAGACAAAACTGAATGATCCAAAACAAAACTATAATCAGAGGAGATAAGATATTGCAAAAATTGAAAATTGAGATAGAATATTGAAAATAGATGTAGTTAGTTCGAGTATTAATGCTCACCTGGCAGATCGAGAGAGACGACGTCGTAACTTCGATTTCAGGCGAGGAGTGAAGTCTGTGCGATTAAGGAAGATTGCTGTCTGTTTTCGTGGACTTCACTTGGCTTGGGCTTTTGTGCTTTATGGGCCTCACTGTTTATACGTATTAGACTAGACGACTAGTCGTTCGTTCCAAGACGACTTGTAGTATTGATGGAATTGTCATTGACGTTGATTTATAAGCATTGATAATTTTTAATACGAGGACTGTGCTGGTTTCATTTGAATATAAATTTTAGGAAAGGGGTCGGGCTAACTCACAAACCAAGGGCAGAGAGACGTCTTTCGGTTAGTCCTGACGAACTGTCGGGTTAGAACCAGTATGTCTCCCCCAGCGCCGCTACGGAGGATCGAACCCGCTATCACAAAGAAAGAGATAAGACGCCTTAACCGCCGAATCTACGGACGAGGGTGAGGACTGTGCTTGTTGTTGTTTTATTAAATTTGACAAATTACGTACAATTAAAATTCTTTTTTAAATAATTAATTAAAATATCAAATTTATTTTTTCTTCACTTAATGCTATTCAATTGATGAGAAATCATAACAAAAATATTGCGTCACCTGAAAAAAGAAAAACTGAATTTGGAGTCAGTTCTGATTTTGTATTATTAAGTTGAATAAACTATAAGTTTGAATGTTTGACTGTGTCAATAAACAAAAACAGTATAAAGTAATGTCAGGAAAGTGCTGAAGTTTAAGTCCAGACCACAAGTTTCCAAGAAGTTTGCAATTTCTGATACAAGCCACAAGCTACCATGACTTATGAGCAACCAACTCCAAATTATTGTGGAATTGGTACAAAAGAAAGTTCAAACTCCTGTTGTTTTTCTTCATGATGACTTTGTCTAATTCTCCAACTTGGTCACGAAAAATTGAGTCTTCTCTTCCAGTTACAAGACTTGTATTATGTATTCATACTGTTTACGACTCAAAATTCTCTATTTTCAATCAGCTTGACCCATGTCCACTCCGATCCCAAGTCAAGCAAAATCCTCACCATAAAAAGTGGGTTTTGTTTATTGCAAGAAGAAAAGTTTCCACACTGAAAAAAAAAACAGCAGAAAGATTGCAGAGCTATGAGTTCTGAAGGAGGGGAGAAAGCAACTGAGTTGTTCCAAGCTCAAATTCACATATACAACCACTTGTTTAACTACATGAACTCAATGGCACTTAAGTGTGCTATTCAGCTTGGCATAGCTGATGAAATCAACAAACATGCCAATCCCATCACTCTTTCTTGTTTAGTCTCAGCTCTAAATATTCACCCTGCAAAAACCACTTGCTTGTACAGGCTCATGAGGATGCTGGTTCATTCAGGTTTCTTTACAACCACAAAAGCACCGAATGGTCACTCGGGAGGGGAAGAAGAGGGTTATGTTTTGACACCAAGTTCGTTATTACTTGTTAAAGATCATCCCAACTGCTTGTCACCTTTCGTTATGTCGTTGCTTAACAAAGAATTCTTTGATCCATGGCACTGCTTTGGAGACTGGCTTAAAGGGCATGAACTGACTGCTTTTGAGAAGGCTCATGGAATGCCATTTTGGGAGTACAATGATAAAAACCCTGAATTCCACCAGCTTTTTAATGAAGCCATGGCTTGTGATTCTCAGATGATGAACTTGATTATTGGAGAGTGTAGGGATATCTTTGAAGGGTTGGATTCATTAGTTGATGTTGGTGGTGGCACAGGATCACTTGCTAGAATTTTATCCAATGCATTTCCTCATATGAAATGCACAGTTCTTGAAATTCCACCAGTAATTGCCAACTTGGAAAGTTCTGAAAACTTGATATTTCTCGGTGGTGATATGTTTCAACATATTCCTTCTGCAGATGCCATCCTACTTAAGGTCAGTTTATCCTTCAACTTAGTTCTTCTCATTTCCAGAAAACTATGTTATCAGTTACATGATTCTAAACATCATAAGTTCTTGACAGCTAATCATGCATGGATGGAGTGATGAAGATTGTGTGAAGATACTGAAGAAAAGCAAAGAGGCAATCGAGGGAAAAGAGGGAGGGAAAGTAATCATAATTGATTTGGTGATAAATGAGAAAACTGAAGAAAATGAACTGACAGAAACAAAACTCCTATTTGATTTGTTGATGATGGTGGTTGTTACTGGAAAAGAAAGAACTGAAAAAGAATGGGAAAGGCTATTTAAGGAGGCTGGTTTCAGTCACTACAAGATCTTTCCAATACTTGGCTTGCGATCCGTGATTGAGGTTTACCCTTAGAATCAAGAAACAATCTTCTTCTTCAATCTACTTCTGCAGCTTTTGCTGATATGCTCAAGTTTAGTATCTGTAATGTAAGCTCTGAAAAAATAAAGAAACAGATAATATTGTACTGTTAGAAAGAACTTCTTTCTACATAATTTAGGTAGCATTTAAGATATTCTGTTTCATGAAATAAAATTTTATGATTAAGATTCGGTTTATTTGGAAGAATTTATTTTTAGAAAATATATTTTTCTGTTTTTTAAATATTTGCTACCAACAAAAAATGAATTAACAAAATTATAACTTTAAATTTAATTAAAAAATAATAATTATTCTTGACTTATTTTTAAATAAAATATAACCCATCCAAAATATAAAATTATATCTTTTATCATACTTTTGAGTATTTATATATAAAATATTATAAATTATGATTCTAAAAAATAAAATTCAGAAATATAAAAAATATTTTTAAAAAAAATAATTTTCCATCAAACAAACGAATCATAGATATTATCAACAAAAGCTAGAATGGTTGTGTAACAAGTTGATAGACAACAACTTCCCAATACAAATTTATTCATTTAAATATGTATAATTCAATTAAAATAACTCATTAAATAAGAATAATATCATAAAATCACATATAAACTACATTTGTATCTAATCTAACTGCGAATTTCTTAATTTTCACAATTGTCGAAGATCGTCTTGAGAATTTTTTTTTCCAGTGACCAATAATTAAGTTTGCATATTTTAACTTCGACATTATGTTGTTGATTCTGCAAGTTGAGAGTTAAAAATGTTTGATGACATTGACAGCTTGAAATTTCATTACCGTCAACCCATGTTACTTAGTTGAATGATGAGCAAGAAGGTTTAAACATTATAATAATTCAATTTTCCAGCTCATTCACACTACTTGAAAGTTTACAAATTATTATAATTTGTGCTAAGTTATTCCTCTTTAACACCAACCTGACTTCACTTCCATCTTTCGCACCTGGAAGTTTCATGGCACTTAAATTAAGTGGTGGAAAACTTGCACGATATGAGGATCAGGTCTGATGTTCAGTTGAACGTAACATGTGTCGTTTAAGTCAAACTTCTGGGCCCAGAATCCATTCTTTCTGAAAATTTGTTTCTGTCGTGTCAGCAGAAGTGAAATTTCCAGGTTGTTGCCGGTGCTAGTGATTACCAACTCCACTTTTGAATTAGAAAATCAACTCATACTCTTCTTTGTTTGTTCTGCAGTCAATGGGTCGAACAGTACATTGAGAGTGTGACTTTAATGCTTGCATCCGTAACGGTCTTAGAGGAGTTGTACAGATTCTAATATGTTGGTTCGTCACGTTTCTGATGATATTTGAGACTCGCTATCATTGATTTGTAGTTAAACCGACGCCTTTTTTTAAATTTTGTAACCAAAAAATCAACTCATGACCTGAGACCATTAAGAATAGAACGCCATGTCGATATTTTAGAGAGGTCTTAATATTCTTGTCATCTTCTATCCCTCAAGTGTAGTTGGGGAGCAATTCTTCAGTTGAATTCAGAGTCTACACAAGCAAGGAATAAAGAAAATCCTTCATTCAACCACTCCAGTAAGCGTTTTTCAGAACCAAATGTTAAGGCAAGACTAGACTGACTCAACCTCCAAGTTTTCCGAGTCAAATTTAGCGGTTAGATTCTTTTATAAGAAATTATGTATGTCATGAACAAGCTAACATGTTAAATACTTGAATGCTTATGAACTCAAAGTGCAGTTCATAGAAGAATTAACTTGAGCATTTCAAGATGAATACAGGTCGAGACCAAGAAATTAGAAACATGTTCCAAGCTCAGTGTCACATATACAAACACATGTACCATTACATTGAGTCGATGTGCCTGAAATCTTGCGTTCATTTGGGCATAGCTGACATAATCCACGAATATAGCCGACCTGTTACACTTTCTGAGCTTGTCTCAGAGCTTAAAGTTTCTCCAGAAAAGGAGAATTGCCTGGAGCGTCTTATGCGGATATTGGTTCATTCAGGTTTCTTTGCTATGTGCAAAGTCCACAAGAATCAAGATCAAGAAGGTTATGTTCTGACCAATTCTTCTAAGCTCTTGCTTAAAGGCAATCCAACCAGCTTGAAATCTGCTGTTCTAGGATTTCTGCAACCTACTTTGATATCTCCATGGTTCTCTCTTGGAGATTGGTTCAAAGGGAGTGATGTTACACCTTTTGAAGCTCATCATGGCGTGGAGTTAATTGACTATATGAAAGGAAATCATGGTTTTATTGATGCAATGAATAAATCAGTGGCAAGTGACAGTAGACTGGTGAGTTTGGTGGTGGAAGAGCATAAGGGAATATTTGAAGGACTGAACTCAGTGGTTGATGTTGGAGGTGGTTCAGCAGTTCTTGCTAAGGCAATTTCTGATGCATTGCCTCACATGAAATGCACAGTATTTGACCTCCCATGTGTTGTGGCCAAATTGCAAGGAAGTAAAAACCTGACAGTCGTTGCAGGCGACATGTTTCAGTCAATTCCTTCTGCAGATGCAATACTCATCAAGGTATTTCATTGTTTTTCATTTTTTTTCATTTTCTGAAATCTCTGCTTTCCTGACTAACACAATTGGTGTTATTTCTAGCAGTCTGTTCTGCACAACTGGAGTGATAGTGACTGCATAAGAATTCTGAAGAACTGCAAGGAAGCCATTCCAAGCAAAGATGAGGGAGGGAAGTTGATACTTGTGGAAATGGTAATTAATGAACAGAAAGATGAATATGAAGTGAGCAAAGCCAGGCTCTTTGTTGACATGCAGATGATGGTCGTAAGTGGCGGAAGAGTAAGAAATGAAAAGGACTGGGAAATGATTTTCCAGGAAGCTGGATTTAGCCATTACAAACTTAATCCAACATCTGGGTTGTTTTCCATCATTGAAGTTTACCCTTAGAGACTTGCTCTGCTGCGATTGTACGTTGAAATTGTACCTCATAGTTTTGATAAAGACTTGAGAATGTCAGGTTTATGACAGAATAACTTTGAGAAATCTTGGATTTGGCCTTTGATTATGAGAATAACAATCAAACTTTATTCATGTACATCTATATTTTTAGGCATATTTTGATAATAAAATTTGAAAATAAATTTAAAAATAAAATTTCTGAGATCTTAATTTGATTTAAATACAAAGGTATATTTTTAACATTCCTTCTTATTTTTAACGGTTGTAAAATCTTATTTTTTTGTTGAATTATCTTCTTCTTAATTGTGATATTCTTGATATTTGTTGTTGTCGTCATCATCGTCGATATCTTTACATTTGTTCTTATTGTCGTGCATATCACTGTTTTGAACTTCATATTTTTTCTTCATATGACATAGATATATTATGGTTATGGTTATAACATATGTGCACGATTATATCTGTATAGTCAGATTTATGATATGGTTATAGTAATATGAATATGTTTATGGTTATTAGTTGCGGTTATGGTTTGTGATGTAGTTGCGGGTTGTATTTTTTTATAGTTGTGTCTTGTGCGTCTAGTTACATTTTTTTTGTCTGAATCACGAGGTATCCTGGACACCCAGACTAATCTTCGTTCGAGCCGGGCAGGACCATAAGGGCGGCAAAGCTCTCCCAACTAAATTTTAACGCAGTTGCATACCCAGGACTCGAACTCGAGATCTCTTGTGGGCGTAGTTACACGAGGAGAACTAAGCTAAGCATACGGTATTTTTTTTTCTTCTTTTTCTTCAAGGTGGTTATAATTTTTACTCATCTCTTAAGAACAAAAGAACACTATGCCATTTTGTTCGATTTGGCCTTTGAATATGAGAATAACAATCAAACTTTATTCATAGAATAGTTCATTCTTTAGCTTTAAACAGTACTTTTATTTATAAGCATATTTTGATAACGAAATTCAAAACAAATTTAAAAAATAAATTTTTAAAAATATGAAACTAGTGTAAAGATTAATTCTTAATTTTATTGAAAGATAAAGCCCTTATTGGATTCAGCACAATGTGATGATGTGATCACTAATCTATATTGGATTTGAGCAGATATGAATTCTGCTGAGCCATTTTACTTGAATGAATGTTTTAAGCAGTTTATAATGCCTGTCATATGTAAGCATTATTGCTGTGCTCACTGCTGACTCTCCAAACAAACATTTGTTTTTCATGGTTTTGAAAAGTTAATGAACCAGAGAATGTGGCAAACTAGTTAACACTTACCAATACATCAGCAAAGATCTGTAAATCACAGTGAAAACGATGATAACAGGACCAAAACAAGGCTAATTCTTGACATGGAGATCATGCTTCTGTTCTACGGAAAAGAAAGAAACGAGAAAAATATGGAAAATACTTCTGTTCTTAAATTTTCGGTTTGTTCGGTTTATAACCAAAACGAATTGAATAAATCAAACAATCGACTAATAAAATCAAATAAATCAAACAAATCGAACAAACTGAACTAAAAAATCAAATTCGATTCGATTCGATTCAGTTATGTCTATCACTACTCCAGCTTCAGGGATGAATTCTATTATCGAGGTATATCCTGAGAGTTCATTGTTTTGTTTTTCCCTCCTGGTCTTGTTGACAGACAGTACTGAAATCTACTGATCCTGGTTTGAATTCCATTATTTGTGTGATTGTTTTCAATCAATAACATTCTAGATGAAATCAATATCCCATTTCAATTTATTATTTTCTTGGTATTTCCATAGCTAGCCTCCCAAGTCAATTGCTCTGCCTCCAGTGGCCACGTGAGTGTTACCATGACGAACGATAATTCATTCTTCGCAACCACATTAAAAAATGTTACTTAAGCTCGAATAATCCTTAAACAATTCCACTTGTGTCAATAAATAACTAAACCTGGAGTCAGGGCCTATAAATCCTGAAAGCAATTCCATTACCAGGCACCAAAGCAGAGAAAATCAAACATGGAATTGCGAAAACAGTACCTTGATCTGCTTTTGGTCCCCTCAGGATTAGGGATCATGCTTTGTTACCATATCTTTCTCATTCACAAACGCCAGACTAATCCTGACAGTACTATAATTGGCCTGCAAATCAAGGACAAGAAAGATTGGGTTACAAGTATTGTACAGGTTTGACCAACCAACCATTCCTCCTTGTTTCATCTCGTAACTGATTGAAATGTTTGTGTCAGATCTTATTATTTGCTTGGTTTGTACAGAGTGAAGATAAGGCTACTGATAGAGCTGTAGACGTGATCTCAAGCAACACAAGTGCAGCAAATTCCTTAGCTGCAATATCTTTAACCCTCAGCTCCATCATTGGAACTTGGCTTGGAAGTTCTAATTCTTTTACCCACATGTTTCAAAGTAGAATTTATGGTGACACGAGCCCATTCACCATTTTCATCAAAAGCATGTGCCTATTATCCTGTCTTCTTCTTGCCTTTTCAGGTTTTGTTCAAGCATCGATTCATTACATTCATGCAAACTACATGATCAGCTCTCCAGAAAACAAAAGGCTCGCCAAGAAAATACAATTTGATGTCACTAGAGGTTTTCAGTTTTGGATATTTGGTCTCAGAACACTTTATTTTGCTCTTAATATGCTACTTTGGTTTTTTGGTCCTATACCCATGTTTATTTCCTCCATTGTCATGGTTTTAGTCCTCTATTACCATGATATTTATGTCGCTTCAGAGCATAACACTTGCTGTGAGGAAGATGGCCAAAAGAGCAAGAAAGCAAATAGCAGAAGCAGTTTTTGATCCACCAATCATAAAAAAATTACACAAACTTAATTTGGTTTTAATTTCCAAGCTCACATATGTATTAGATCCACCAATGAATTATTCCAGGATATAATAGAGATTTGTGTGGCATAACCATGTGCAGATATATATATCTGCATTCACCTTGTAATGTTGCTTGATAAACACTTCTTCGTACGAAGTCACAGCCTGGCAAGATATGGCTTTGTCAAACTAGCATATTGTTCCAACAAGTCAACGTCTTACATTATGCGTTATTGTTAATGCGAGCAAATTCATTCATGATCTTGAATAATTGGTCGAGCATTACTCAAATATCCTCCAAACTCTGTGTCATTCATGCATCAACTCTATAGGTCCTCTGCGGATATTTCCCATTTTCCCTATCAGTTTTTCTATATTTCAGCAATAACCAACAATCAAGCATGCAATCTTGATTGCTTTGCTTCTAAGAAAAGCGAGAGACGATTGGTCAACTGTATATACAATATAAGTATGTGTTCTTGTTCAATTGTTATGACTCGGGATTGAATGAGCGGCTTAGTTCTGAGTGTACAACTATATTATCGTACTTGTTTGTTGAGTCATTTATGTTTTCACTGTTCTCACGGAATCATGTTCTCACTCAAGAAATTCGCCACAAATTGTTCACGTAATCTAATCAGTTGAGATGGAAAGAAGCAACACATTTTTTTTAAATAATGTCCAAATTTAAAAGGTTAAGAATAAAAGTAAATTAAGAAATCATACCAGTCAAATTATTCAATTCAAGCTTCTGCACCATGTTCTTCTTTTACCTTGAATAACTTGAGAATATCTAAAATCCTCTTGATTATATGGCGGCTTCCTGGACTATCATAACTGTAGTTCCACCACTCACAAACATCAAGTTTGCTTACTCCACAAACTCCATTTCTTTGCAGCAATGTATTCTTAATATGGTGACATCATTAGTTATAATTATTATATTATCATACCTCTGCACTGCTCGTGATTTTACAGTCATTCCAAGTTCATAATTGAATATGAATAAACATCTGTTGGAACTACTCCAAAGAATGTTATTGATGTCAGGAAATATATATACTATTACACGCCGCCCACTAGCAACAAAATCAACACTTTAACAAACACCAGTGGAGTTACCCTTCAGAATTATTAAGATTCAGACAGTTGGGCTTGCATGATTTCAGAACTTGTTTGGCCTTGAATGAATTGGGCATGTTTCGAAAAAAAAGAAGAGTTAACCCAGTGCGATGATAAGCGAGGAAGATAAGGAAGGCGACACGTATGAAGGTGACAGATATACGCAAGAATATAACACAACTAATACAAAATGTCAATATTTACGATGATGTATTATTTTTTAAACAATGTCAGAAAACGTTTTAGGTGCAAGGCAATAAATAATATTATTATTAATTTACACTTCAACTTTTAATTTAAAAATAAATATTTTAATTAATTTATGTATATTTTAAATATTATTTTAAATAAGATAAAAATAACGAGTATTTACTTATTTAAAAATTGAACTCTTAAAAATAAGTTTTCTGCTATAATTATCTTCGTACGCGTAGTTCATGTCTTCAAATTTAATATTGTTAAAATCTGTAATGTGAAACCAACCTTTATATTCTCCATTAATGTTCAATTTTCAAGGTCAACTAACTATCTATTTCAAAAAGACGTAACCTTAAACCAATTAAAACATGTTCGATATTTTTTTTGTCTGAACCTTGGTATACCGATTCACTGGACCGAGACTAATCCGGTTCAGAGAGGAGTTCTGAGTAGATAGATTTTATTACTCTCCCAAACGGCATTGTGGTAGATCGAACCACAATCCATTTTATCGAGTTCCGCCCCAATCACCACTAAACTAAATCACATTTGGTTCAAAACATCTTAGATATTGTTAATTGCCATTCATTCACGTAGTTGCTATTGCATAATAGTTTTTTTTTTCTAAATTTGTCATGTTAATACTTGAATTTTTTCAAAAACAAAATAAAGCAAAGTTATAAATTAATTAATTAAATATTTTTTGCTGTAATAATATATAAATTTAACTTTATTTTTTAAATTTAATTTTGTTTGCACTCTTCTTGCAAAGTTTATTCTCACCTAAAAAATTCCCTATCGAATTTAAAAATAGAGAGCTTTTCTATTTTTGTCCAATTAAAGTAGAGTGATTATATAAATTGTCACGTAAAGGCTACGGGATGAACAGTGTTTAAGGCGCGGCATGTGTCGGTTGGTCTGACTTCCAAGCAGTCAACCCAATTTATTACTCTCCACACATCAACCTTAATCACATGAGTTACCAAATTCACAAAAAAACCCACAAGACGTTGATCGGAGTGACAATCCAGCTCCTCTAAAGGCTTTGGACTTGAGTAGCATTCGGATTTGATTCTTGGAAGAGTTGTATCTCTCACTCTGAACCCGAATTAATCTAGATCAATGTGTCTGGGATACCGGGTTATATGACAAAAAAAACCAAATTCATGAATCATAGAAGGTGTTAAGTATTAATAGACGCAGTTAAATCATGACTATTCGCTTATTACTCGAGTTCGAACTCGATAAAAGCTCGTTTGAGCTCGGTTCGTTTACAATGAAGTTTGTTTGTCAACAAAATAGTAAGCTCATAGTTAAATGAGTCGGGTTTGAATAAGGTAGTATTCGGTTCGAAAGTTCGCGAACAAGCTCATTTAACATTATTGAATAAACTCGATTACATATTTGATTTTTTTATATTAATATGTAGCATTCATATTTTTTTTGTATTTCAAATATGTATATTATTTATTTAAAAGTGCATCATTTTCATAATAAAATTATATTTTGATAAAATATATAATAAATTTTATAATAGTAATTAAAAATAATAACTTTATTATATAAAAAATTAAAAAAATTAATTATATTTAATAAATGTGTTAATTTTTAATTTTATATCGAATAAAATTGTATTTTAATTTTCATTTAGCAAAGTTTGAAAAGCCCGTGAACATGCTCGTTTGTTCGTGAACTTTAAACAAACCTGTTCGTGAACAATATTTTGAACTCGATCGATAAAAAACTCAGTTCGAGCTCGAACTTATGAAAGTTTAAACAAACCAAGCTCAATTAATCTAAAACTCAGCTCAACTCGACTCATTTAAACCCCTATTTTTTATCTGAACTACAAAATATCCTGAACACCCTAAATTAATCCTCGTTTAAACCCTATTTGGTAGCATACAAATTGCAAAATCTACCATGCATTCATGTGAAAACTGCTGCGAATCTTTTACTTCCAGGTATTCAAGATTTCAGGCTTTTGAGCTAAACGCGTACGCTTAAATATCTATTAACCGCGTAATAGCAAGTGTGAACTATTCCTACTCTCTATTTATGCCTCCTTCCATCTCCATTTATGATGGGACTTTTGTTTCTTTTTCGAATTGTCGTATATTCTTCTCTTGTAATACCGTCTCTTTTGTTATCAATACAAGAGAAAGCGATAAAACTGTTATACTAACTTCTATTTTTTATATGTTCGAAAATTTTAAGCTTAAATTTTGTATCTCTTTTAAAAATTTCTTGATCCGTAACTGACCAAAAGATTAAAGCAGTGAAGATCAGAAATTTAGTCGAACATACTATGAGGCTTATTTCCTAAACATCTCCATCAAGTTGTCTCGTTCGACTTAAATTAGCATTGGTGGCGTATACAATTGACTCTTGAGACTAAATCTGCTAAAAAAATGCGTCTCTATTTTGTCATTTACTTCTTCCATACATCACTCCTCTCGTATTGCCTAAACTAAATGTCAACACCACCGTCTGAAGCTGTATTCACAATTTGAAATCAAACTGAAATCTCAGTTGGTTCTTCGTATTGTTTTTTTCCTTCAACTTTCTAGCAAGATATCGCACCACAGAACATAAAAACAAACCTTCGTATCTTTTTCTTTTATAATATTGTTTCCTCTCCTAGGAATAGCACAACCTCAGACACGGAGACGTCAGATATGGCTGAAGAAGTTGAAGAAAGAACACTTGAATCAACTCCAACATGGGCTGTCGCAACTGTTTGTTTCACTTTAATTTTTGTGTCTGTTATTATAGAGCATTTGCTTGTTCTTCTAGCCAAGGTAAGCAGCATAAAATTTATATGCTATAAGCACTTCAGAATGCATGCATGCATTGTATTAATGTTTTGCTTTAATTGTCTTCTGTATAGTATTTCATTAAGAAAAGAAGAAGGTCGCTGATTCAGGCTTTAGACAAGATCAAATCAGGTGAAACTTGCAGACTTTACAAACAAGTTTAACTTTCCAATTCTATTAATGCATGCAATGGCTAAACCATAATATTTCTTTCCTCTGTGCAGAGTTGATGCTGTTAGGTTTCATCTCACTGTTACTGACTGTGAGTGAAAAGGTAATTTCAAACATTTGTATTCCAAAGAGCGTGGGTGAGAGTTTCCTTCCTTGTGGCAGTGCTAGTGAGAGTGATGAAACTGAGGAATCAGACAAATGTGCAGAAAAGGTACAACATATATATGTTTCATCAGACTAATTAACTGTAATATATGATATTGATGGTTGATGGTAGATTTTCTTGATCATGCAACAGGGAAAAATGTCGTTGATGTCAACGTCAGGAGTGAGGGAACTCCAATATTTGATCTTTGTTTTGGCTTCTTTTCATACTGTGTCATGCATTCTCATATTTGCTTTAGGAATGGCAAAGGTAATTCTGTCCAACTTGTTATTTTAATTTCCTGACAGCTTGAAAATTTCATCCCTTGAATATTGTTTATCTTTTGTTTTGTAAGAATCAAGATATCAATTCAAACACTGCTTCTGAAATAGAAGTATCAGGAAATTCAACCTCAAACCAGAGAAAAAACGTCAAATTTCATGTCTCTGTAGATTTTCTTATTGGACATGTATTTGACAAAAATTCGCATTGACCTTTCCAGATGAGAAAATGGGAATCTTGGGAGGCAGAAACAAGAACATTAGAATATCAATATTCAAAGGGTAAACATCTAACATCCGTCCATTTTCATCTTAATTTAACTAAACCTCTTCATATTTAAAATTCTACAATTAGCTTTTTACTATGCACAGATCCCAGAAGGTTCCAGCTGAGCCATCAAACATCATTTGGAAGACGACACCTGAAATACTGGAGTGAACACAGAATTCTTCGTTGGCCGGTTAGCAACAAAATGATTAGATAAAAACTTAGCAATTCAGTTGAATAAATTATAATTCATCTTGCTTTACCATTTATTGCAGACATGTTTTCTCAGGCAGTTTTTTGGATCAGTTTATAAAGCGGATTATCTAACACTGAGACATGGATTTATCATGGTATGACCATTTCAAAACAAATTTTGACAGATTTAATGAGTCTTTAAGCCGTATCAGTTCTTCCAAAAATATGACTGTGTTTGCTATTATTGTTTTGCAGGCCCACTTTGAACAGGGCTTTTTACCCAAACAGTGTTCCCTAAAAAAATATTTCTCATTTTAAGTTTGTTTTAAAATAATTTCAAATTAGGGTGAAAAAAAAAATAATTCCTAGTTTGGGGTGTTTTGTACTTGTCCAAAAGTCTAGTTTGTGGACATCAATCTTTCCATCTCATCCGTCACCTTCACATCATGCCACAATCAT
>CANYCX011742246.1:0-10352 GCA_948193385.1 Breynia disticha f. nivosa | reverse complement strand
ATTTTAACATTGAATTAACACACATATCAACATCAAATCAAACCTTGACATATATCAAATTGGTTCCTCTCCTTTCTTTTGCATTTCCCGATTCATAACCTAGTTTCCCTCAATTCTTATACCAAAGCATCTTTAACACATTCTAACATTATTATTCTTTTAATTTCAACCGAATTCATGATTCCTTATTCAAATTTGAAATAGACGAATTTCTGGGGCGTTACAAGCAGTGGTAGTTTTTAAAATTTTTAATAATGGATTCGTTAGTTATAAAAATTATTTTAGTTTTTAGATGAATATTATTATATAATTTTAAAAGTATTTCATTAGTCATCATATGTGTTGGTTTTTTTCATGACATAGTTTTTAATGATTAAAATACGGTATCATTTATTAATTATAATTAATTCATGCGACAATTTTAAAAAATTATATTAATTTGTATTAAAAAATAAATGTGAACAATAAAAAATAAAATAATTGAATGAATTGGTAATAAAAAAAATTATTCACATCTATACTAATGCATTTTTAAAATAAACATAACATGACACCTAATTATTTATTATTAATAGAATTTATTTGATGCAAATGAATTTTGTAATTAATATAATTACATCTAATTAGAAAAATATTAGTAAAAATTATGAAAATCTTCAAAATACAAAAAGTTCAATTAGAAAATCTAAAATAAATAAATAAATTTTTATTTAAAATATGTATTTATTTTTTATTTTTTAAAATTTTTATTAAAATTATCAATTTTGTAAAATAATTTTAAAAAATAAAATATAATTAAATTAGTATAATTATAATATACGATATCCCGCAGCATTACGCAGGTCATACTGCTAGTTGTTGTTGTTGTTGTTGTCGTCGTCGTCGTCGTCGTCATCGTTGTCGTTGTCATTGTTGTTGTTGTTGTTGTTGTTGTTAGCATCATCATCATCATTATCATAATCATTATCATTATTATTATTACTATTACTATTATTACTATTACTATTACTATTACTATTACTATTACTATTATTATTATTATTATTATTATTATTATTATTATTATTATTATTATTATTATTATTATTATTATTATTATTATTATTATTATTATTATTATTATTATTATTACTATTGTTACATCTATTACTATTACTACTATTAGTATTATTATTATTTCTATTATTTTTATTTCTTCTTCTTCTTCTTCTTCTTCTCCTCTTTCTTGTTGTTGTTGTTGTTGTTGTTGCTGTATTGTTGTTGTGAGCTTTGTTGCCGACCTCAAAATATAGTTCAAGTTCAATTTATTTAAAACTCACAAGCTGACAAGTCTATTCACGAGTGTTACCAATCCTGACAAAAGAAAAATTAAAAAACAATTTTGTTTGATGATGAGAGAGCAATTGGATGACGAGAAAGTATCAGAGGCAAATTTGGAGGTTTGAGAGGTAGTGGTCGAATAAATAGAGGCAGAGTGTAATTTGATGGTGATTGAAAAAATTAGGGTTTGGTAATTGATGACTATTTGATTGTATCACGTGATTAAAAAACATAATTAGCATGAAGTAAGAGAAATTAGTTTTAAAACTAAGTCATTTTGTATAAAATTATGTACTTTTAATAGCGTATTGTAATTTAAACATTATAATTAGTAATGACATATAAATCAAATTTTTAGGTTTAATATATTTGACATTGGAATTTATTATTTAAAAAATTTGTTGTTATCGTTGTATGTACTTAAAACAAATTAACACATTGTTCATGACTCTATCTTGTATACATCTTTATAATTATAAAATTTACCTTGTATACCTAAATTTGATTAAAATGTCCATCTTTGTACAATTTACAAGTTTGTTCACGAGTACGTTCACGAGTACATTCACGAGTCTAATACGAGTCTCTTAAAGGAGTATGTTCACGAGCTTATGGGCTGAGTATCTAAGTGTTCAGGCTCAGCTCTTTTATTTAAACAAGCCTAAAATTTTGTTCAATCTCGACTAGTTTGGTAACAAATCGAGATATGAACGAGCTCTAAACGAGCCGAATGTCGAGCTGTTTGTGAACGGCTAGCGTCATTTACAGCCCTAGACGTATCTAAGACAATTTTGACTAACAGTGTGTGAAGAGTGAGAGAGCAAAACAACTACCATATAAGTTGTAAAAACTAGATATACTAGATATACTTAAACTGCTAAATAGTTTGTACAAAATTTAACTTTTACAACCATGGTATTTGATCCACAATTCAAATCAATTAATGATTAATGAGTTACCTCTCATGGTATACTCAATTCAGTTAGAAAATTAGAAAGTTATGTTTGATAAAAAAAAAATGAAAAAAATTGGAGAGCTAAGGAGTTTCTTTGCATAATCAATTATTGAATTTGACTATGTGAGAAGAATGACAAGTCAAAATTTGCTAATCTAGAACTTGAAAAAGTAACTTTTGCAATTTCTGATTGTGATATGCAACAGAATTTTCAAAACAATGTTCTGCAAAGCAAGAATCATTATGGAAAATTGCTTCATTTATGCTGTAAACTTGGCTTCTTAAATATCTCAAAGATGTCAAGATTCAGTTTGTTCCCATCTCTCTAGTATGAAGATGTTGCCATTATCATCTCTTTCAATCCTCAATTCGCCATCAACATGTCTGCAGATTTAACCACAAGTCAGAATTCTGCATTAGGTATTCCATACTAGAAAGCTCTATAGAAACTTATAGAAACTCATACGTGATTTCGAGCCAACTATCCGGATTAAAAATGCTGAGCAAGTCATAGTTTTTCTGGAATATGTTCATCAACTATCATAGGTCGCCAAAACAGCAACACAAATAAAACTCTTCATGTTGGTCTGATCAAATAACTTCGAATAATTGTTGGTGCGTACATGAAGAACAAGAAATACACAATCCGTCAAGCATAAGGTTTAAAATCCGAAACTAATGCGCCAAAGAAGAATGTTATACCTTATCAACATCAATATTCTGTAAAAAATCACACAAGGTGATAAAATCTCTCAAGCCAAGCTTTGTTCTTTTCGAATCCAATATGTTAATAGTGTTGTATACATAGAGTTGAATTTTTTTGAATCGGACCGCAGTTTAACTAGAATCGACCCAACCCAGCCTGAAACCGATTCCAAGCCGGTCCGGTTACGGTTCAACAGTATGCTGAACTGTGAACCGGCAGACTAATCACCGGTTCAACCGGTTATGGAATAGGCTGAACTGGCGGTTCCAACGGTCAGAACCAGCGGTTCCAATGGTCGAACCGTCAGTTCTAACCATTTGTGATTTTATTTATTTTTTAAAAAATTCAATTACCCTAAATCTATTCTATAAATACCACACCTATTTTCCAATTTTTTACTCTTACTTTCTCTCTTAATTCTCTCAGCTTCCTCTTACTCTCACAAAAGCTCTCCATTATTTTCTAACTTTCATTTTACTCACAAAATTCAATTTTTTTAACCTTCATTTCACAATTTATTTTGCAAAAAAGTTGAACGAACAAAATATTTTCGAAGGAAACGATAGCAAACAAAACTATTCTCCCACCCAAGGAAATGAAAACGAGGAGGGAGAAGAAATAAACATTGCTAGAGTTCCTTCTTTTGATATTTTTAGAGTTCATTTTCGTAAAGAATGTAAAGGGGGAGCCAATTCGAACTTATTTCGTATTACTTGTAATTATTATAGTAAGGAGTACGCATTCAAGCATAGAGGAGGATATGAGACTTTTACAAGACACTTGAAGAACTCTCACCCTGATAAAGTGGGCATGGATGCAGGACAAACCCAAATAAGCGGGTTTGCGGGTTCTTTTTCTCAACCCTCTTTATTTTGTTATGATCATGATTTTTCTTTGAATGGATTTGGTAAAATAATTAGCATTGATCATTTGGCATTTTCTTTTTCACAAAAGGTAGGATTTAATAAATAGATGCATAAATGTGTCCAACCCTCTTTTAAACCATTTTTTAGATATCAAGTAAAAAAAGTGTTAAAACTTTATAAACAAAAAAAAAGTAGAATTAGTTGATTATTTTAAAAATAATGATATTCATGTTTCTATTTGGAGTGATATTTGGAGTGATAATTTTAGAATGTAAAAACGAGTTTTAGCTTTTAGAGGTTTTGACGATCCCCACACCGCTTCTAATATTGCTATAATAATTAATAATATTTTAGAAGAATATAGATTAGTTAACAGAGTATTTTCTATTTCTTTTGATATTGCTTCTGCGAATACCACTTCTATTCATAAATTAAAAGCATCATGTCGTTCTTATTTTAGGGGATTTTTTCTATATTAGATGTGTTGTCATATTTTGAACTTATGTCTCTAAGATGGTTTAAATGAATTAAAATGTTTTATTGTAAAGCCCAAAACATTTTGTCATAAAATTATGCAAAAAAATGTAAAGTTTACAATGGCAAACGGTCTAGGGAACGGTTTGCCCAAACCATTCTCCAAAACATTTTGGAAACAGAGCCGAATTGTGTCGCGTTGAACAGTGGTTGAAACGGATGAGCAAACGATTTGCATAAATCGTTTCAAAAACTGTTCCCGACTAATCTAGGGATAAAACTAATAGAGCTTGAAACATTGGAGAGAAAGAACAAAACTATATACGAAGAGAGAGAGACTCTCATGACTTTTTGTCATTCCAACCTCAATCTTCACCCCTTTCAAAGATTTAAACACCAAATTCCTCCCCCAAAAATATAATCTTGAGTGATTCTTGCCAAGAGAGCAGAGTATTCTGTGAGTTGCGACCAAAGCAAGGTAAGTTCTACCCTAACCTCATGACATGTATGGTTGGTTGAGCCTAGGGTTGGGAAATTGGTACATTTGAGTAAAATAAAGTGAATGGGACGATTAAACTTAAAAGGAAAGGGGTTAGGGGTTAATTGATAAGGTGTTGTGCTATTGGAGATTTTAGGGTTTTGGGTAAATTGGTGGGTTTACAGTGAATTTCATAGTTTGGAAAAGAATCGTAAAAGTGGGACAAAAGGGATAAAGGCTTAGGGTTGGCGGAAGAGAGGTTCTAAAGGTCCAAAGAAAATTTAGGGTTTTTGTATGATGTGAGTTCGTTCAAATTTTAACATGTAAAATTGTTTAACAAAATTGTAGGAGCTGAAGTAGCAAAGGAGCCAGAGCAACCGCTGGAGGAGCCCACTTAGATTCAGAGGAAAGTGTATGGCCCGTCATTTACTTATCCATATCTAGTTTATGCATGGTTAAGTAGGTTGGCCTAAAATGTGTAATTGTGAATGCTAAATGTGAAGCCGAACCTTGTGTATCTTTGTTTGTTATATGTGGCATGTAAGCATGTGTGACATGGGTGCTTGCTTGTGGAACCTTAAAAATGTGTGGCCTGTTGATTTGATGATTAAGTGTGGTTGATTTGCTTTTAATTCCATGATATGGATGCATGTATATGAACTAGCATGGGTATGCAAATGTGTTGAGAAAATAAGACATTGTATGCAAATGTGTTGAGAAAAGAAGGCATTGTATCCTTTATAATGTTGACCAATGGTTGCGGAAAGGTGTGTGTTACACATGTACATTCATGAAATTCACATAGGTGGCATAAATGCATGGTAGAATTGAAATAGGAACATGAAATTGAGAGGGTACACATGTTGATTGAGAGTAGAGAAAGAAAAGTGTAGGTCGAACCTTGGTTGAACAACTTGGATAGAAATAGCAATGTGATACTGAGTAATTCTAAACACATATGTTAGGGATTAGAGAGCATCATGTGAGACTGAGTAATTCCAAGCGCATCGACGCTCTGTTGATCAACTTACGTAACAATGGCAATGTGAGACTGAGTAATTCTAAGCACATGTGTCATGGCTAGAGGGTATCATGTGAGACTGAGTAATTCTAAGCACATCGGCACCCATTTAAACAGTGAAAAGATGAAATGGTAATGCGAGATTGAGTAATTCTAAACACATCGACACTGGTTTATCAACGAGAGAAAGAGGGCAATGTGAGACTGAGTAATTCTAAGAGCATATGCTCGGATAAAAAGGTGTCATACGAGACTGAGTAATTCTAAGCATATGGACACCGGTTGAATAACCAAGGGAAAGAGAGAGGATCCTCTGAGAATGAGAAAACATAACATTGAGAAAGATAAATGTGGCATGCCATTTATATGATGCATATGCATAGAACATACTTGTAGTTTAAGTTGCAAGGAACGAATGAGCATTTGGTGCATCATGTTTATGTGTGGTATATGAATGAGGAATTGTAGTGTAAATTGTGAAAATGGGAATGAATTATGCTTGCTTGTGTGGATCGTGTTATGTTTGATGTGTTTTTCAATGTGTCTGAGTAGGAGAATATGTATGTGAGTTGAATGGTATGGAACATACTTGGTAAGATGTTAGTTGTGGTGTGAGATGTTTAAGTGTTTGTTGCGTTGACTGTGCTAAGTTGCTAAAAATGGCTTGAAACAGGTGGGAACGGGCTGGGAAACGGGTAGTAGAAACCGTTTGCCTGTCTGTTCCACTTCCAGAGCTTTCAGAGATGTTTGGAATGGATTGTGTAAACAGTTAGCCGAAACAGTTCCACTTCCAGAGTTTTGGTGAAAGGCCGAATGGGCTACGAAACAGTTTACCGAAACCATTTCCAAAACCATTTCGCTTTCAAGGGCAAAATAAACAGGATGGAACTGGTTGGAAAACAGTTTGCACAAACTGTTTCCTAGACCGTTCTCATATAATGAACAACATAATTCTACCCTAAATCTCCTTAAAGTTAGTGCATGATTCAAGTCAAGTTAGGGACGTAACCGCAGACCTTTGTGAAGTAAATAACACTACAAATACGTCAGATTAACTACCCCAAATAACGTATCCTAGGGTTAAGGAAAATGAGTAGAATACTCTGTGAATGAAGGACGATAACCTCACCAGTGAGATAGGATAGGAATTTAATGAACGAGTGTATTAGACTTTATATGGTTAGCTAACTGACGAGACGGACATAGCTTACTGAGTTTTGTACTCATATTTTCTGTGGGTTTGTTTGTGTGTGCAGACTAAGGAGGCTGCTGCGTAGACTGCTTACTCTCTATGCTACTTTTTTTGGAGATTCTTATGGACTATCGCTACGAGGTTAGAGATTTCATCCACACGTTGTTTTCTACCAAAGTATTTTGTAAATATGTTATCTCATATTATTGTTTTGATACCCGCCGTGTAGGGATTTTCTCCAAAGCACTAAGTTTTGGCTATATCTTATAAAGAAATGATTTTTTTGATTTTCCTTAATTTCCATTCAATCGACGCTCGAGGTTTTTCTGCATGCTAGGGTCCAAATATAGTGTTAGGTTGAAGTTTATTGTGTTTCAAAAGAAAAAAATAGGGCAAGAAAAAAGAAAACAATATAATAATAAAAGAAAAAGGTTTTGGAATTTGAGTGTCACATTTATTGGTCCAATAAAAGATGTTTGAACTTATATATAGTTAAAGCTTACAGCCGAAAGAGAATGGAGAGTTTTTTGTAGGCAAAATAATGTATCCCTATAAGATTTTCAAAAGATGTAGTGTAACATTCTAGATATTTTTCGACGTAAAATGACGATAAATATGTGTTTAAAAGTTAATATACAAAAATATATCAAAGGTTGATCGAAAGTTGACGTGAAACGATCGAAGAAAATAGGAGAAATCTGAAATTATAAAGTAAGCGCAGTGGACAAGGAAGTACGCGTGCTCGGCATGACCACGCGTAGTTCCATTCTACCACACGTGGCATGCTTTTTTGTTGAAAAAAATATAAGTTTTTGAAATGTCGGAACCATTCCTCACCTCTTCACTTACTTACTTTTGTTCAGAGCAAAATACCATCAGAGAAACTGAGAAAGGAAGGGTTTGCTTCAGGGGAAGTGATTTTGGGTTTTATTTCTTGCTATAATTTCATCTTAAGTTGAAGGTAAGATGATAGTAAAGTTAGATGGTTTATTTAAGGTTGATTTATGGTTGTTTGTTGAATTCTTTGATTGTTTTAAGATGGATTTTGTGCTGGAGATGATGGATTATGATGTTGAGAAGTTGAAATTGATGTTAGGTATATGTTAAGATGAATTTATGTATGGTAAAGTTGGTAGAAAAGGGTATAACCTAAGGTTTACTTTAGGTTGACAATTAGTTGACATTAAATTGGAATGCCTATGTATTGATTTGAATAATTGCTGGAATTATGGTGAATAAGTGTAAGAAGTTGTAAGAATGATTTAGAGATGGAATTGAGGAAGATTGGACTTAAAAAGGAATTGTTGGAAAATTTGACATATAGTTGACTTATACTTTTCAAATGATATGTTAATGATTCTAAACTTAGAATCAATACTTGAATTGGTTAGTGATGAATTATATATGGTTGATTTCGTACAGGAGGATCTGTACGACGACTGGGAGGCTGTTGAGCCAATGTTGATTATTATTTTTCTTGTTTTTGAGGTAACTGTTCTTACACTTACTAAATTAGTTCATAATTGAATTAGAATTACATTGATTAAGCAAAGTAAAGGTAGTTGGCCTATAATGCTATGCTGAGTTGTTAGGTTCTTAGTTGAACCATATTGAATGAAATGTTGTTTGAATAATTGATACGAATGTATTGATAGATAATTATACCTGTGTGGTATGTTTTGATCGAGTTTGATAAGTTATGTTTGTATATCTATGTGGTATTGTATGATTTGCTCTGTGTGAGCTGAAATAAATGTTATATGCTGAACTGTGTGCGGAATGAATGCCATTCAATGGTGTAAGCGAATATGAATGATATTCATATTGATTACATTCATACATTGACATATCTGTGTGGATAAAGGATTACTGTGTGTTATCCTGGACTGTTGTGTGCTATGGTCCGTATTTACGAGCTTTGCTCAGAGCTGTGTGCTCAGGCTATATGCCTTACCTCTGTTGTGTGCGATAGAGGAAAATGCCACTGCTGTGTGCGATGGTGGACAAAACCCGGGGCATTCTGTGTGAAATCACATTTCATTGCATTCATGTATGTATGATTGATGATTGCTATTGTTGAACCTGTGTGGTTCGTATTTTGCTGTATGCGATATTGAATGAAAGATATTGATCTCTGTGTGTGATAAAGACGATGGAATGTTGTGTGCTTTCTGATTACTGTTCTGTGTGAGTTTGTTCTTATTGTTACCTGTATGGTTTGATATTTCGTATGATTGATCTGTGTGATCATATCGAGGTTGTGTGCTAGATTATTGTACATGTTGTGTGCTGAATTAAGATATAAACCTGTGTGGTTGATACGCTGTGTGCTAAATGATATCTGTGTGAAACTATTTGTCGCGCATTTGGGGATGCCTAGGGATAAGATAGATAGGCACGTCCTCGTGCTATTTTATGTTTTCCCCTGCACATCATTTACGTTAAAGCTAAGAATACTTACTAAGTATTGTTTATACTCACCTCGTTGTTGTTTTAAATGATTGTGCAGATCGTAGGTAGTTGCCTATCACTAGACCACAGAGTTGATCGGTACCTTCTGAGTTTACGTCAGAGGTCGAGCTCTGGTTTTCATTTTTGTTATTTTGAATTTGTACAGATGTTGTACATTTGTATATACACGCAGGTTTTCAGTTTGAATGTTTTCAAACTTATTTTGCTTCCGCTTGTGTTTGTTTTACGAATGAAAATAGCGTGTATATATCTTTTATATTCTCTCTCTCCTCTGTTTTTAGATTTGATTTCGTATCATTTCTATAAATTATAATGTTTATCATGGAAATGGGTTTTTAAAAAATGGGTTCCACATTTAGTGGTATCAGAGCAGGGATTAAATTCTCTACGGACTGTGCCCAAGATTTTCATGCTTTGTGATCTTGAAAATCTGATTTGTGATTTGAAAATTTGAAATGATTTTTGAATTTGATTTTGATAACAGATGGAGCCGATAGATGACGTATCTCCTGATCACACTGTAGAGTCCACAGAGTCAGTAGAGGGACAGGGATCTATTCCAGTATCTCCAGAGTAGCCTGCACATCCTACGATGCCTATACCTCTGTACGATCCTGCATATGCTCCGTTCTAGGAGATGATGCAGAAGATGATGAGGGAGCAGGGTAGAGGTTTAGTGAGTCAGAACCTGAACATTGATAAAAACTTTGCGGAGGTAAGAAAGCAGGGGGTGAAGACGTTTGAGGGTACTACAGATCCAGCTGAGGCTGATGATTGGCTCAGGCATACAGAGCGTATTTTGATGTGTATAAAAAATCGCGCATTTAGCGTCCAAAAGTTTGGACGCTAAATGCAAAAAACTGGACGC
>CANYCX011741717.1:0-10136 GCA_948193385.1 Breynia disticha f. nivosa | reverse complement strand
GATGTGTAAGAAAAGGATGGATAGAACATGCATAAGTGCTTAGTGATGTCAATTTGGGTGCATAACATATAGGTTTTTGAATGGTGACAAATTGGATAAAACTGGAGTTGGTAATGCAATGATGAGGGCTTCTTGAAAAGGGTAGTTGCTATATTTAAAAGAAATGTACCAACGACCTCTTGGTTCAGTGGTATGTGGGCTGAACTTGGTAGGGCGAATTACAGTTCGATCCCCCGCAATGTCGCTTTGGGAGGGGAGTTAACCTTAAACCATTCCATCCCCGAACCGGATTAGTCTCAGCTCAGTGAATCGAGGATACCAGAGTTCACACCAAAAAAAAAGAAATGTAGGCATAAGAGTCTGTTAAATGATGTAAAAACACGAGAATTGTGACTTGAATATAGTAGATACTAACTCTATTTAGGTAAGGTGGATTTTGATAAACACTATCACTCTAAAGCGGTCTGAACAATAAATGGATTATGGACAATTCAAGAACGATCGTAGTCCTAAACTATTGCGTTAAGAATGTCTCTGATAACATGTTAAATTTGAATCTAACGCACCTTTTGTCCGTGAGTTCAGTAGTAAAGGAGGTCAACTAGCACACTGAGGATGCTTTGTTCAATCCCTAGCTTCGTAGTGGCTCTAGGTGAGACATACAGACTTTAACTTACTGGTTCGTCACATCTCTTTGAGACTCCTTACCCTTAGTTTGTGGTTTAGTCTGTTCTAAAATTTTTTTTTCCAAAAAAAATTGAATCTAACTCACTTCTAAATGACACTTTATGAAAGGAGAATTGTCACTTTAATACAAGGACGGAAACAAAGGGGACAAGAGAGCAATTACCACTTTTGTCATATGAAATACTCCTTTAGTCATTTTCTTTTTACCATATTTTATCCTATATTATTTTTAACTCGTCTATTTTTATCTTTCTTAAAAATATTTCTAATTATATCACTGTTTTCTAGTTATGTAAGATGAGATTCTTGACAGGGTAAACCTCGTGTCTACCAAAACCGATTTTTTCACTCAGAGAGTTCATTTTCTTAATGTGTATGAAGACAAGAAATACGGTGAATGACACCCTGAGTTTTAAGAAATTTGTCCACAGTTTGGTATTTTCCCCTAAATCCAAATGTATTGCAAGAAATTTGTCAAACATTCTCCCCCATAAAAAGTGTCAGGATTGAACTAAGCTTACAACAAACTGAATAATGTCTTCATCACACCTAGAAAACCTTTTTCTTTATCAGAAAATTACTTTTCCTCTTCCTCAAAATAAAACCTGAGTAAGAACACAATAATGTCAACGTTTCAGGATTTTAGTAAGCTTCCAACAAATTCATTAATGTTGTTATCAGAACAGGTTTGCATAGAATTAAAAAAAAACGGAATTATAACATGATCAGACTAATAAGAAAATGGTACATTAGCAAATTTTATTGAATCACTTGCTTGTGGCGGAGGATTACCGTGATTACATTAATGAGACGAGACACGAGAAACAAAATATGCAACACAAGAACAGAAAGGAGATAACACAGTACATATTTTAACAAAGGAAGTACACATTGTTGAAGTCTCAAGACCTGATTAAGCTTGCAACAAATGTATTGATATTCTCATCAGAACTTCCACCTGAGTCCATAGCATTCTTTACAATGTTCTTCCATTTCTCTGCATTTAGTTTCATACTTTTTCCTCTTTCTTCTTCCATAATCTCCCTTATGCAACCCTCAACAGTTTCACGTTTTACGATCTCTTTTTCGTCATCAATAGAAGCCCTAATACCCATTTTCCACACATCAGCAATGTACTTAGCATTGGTAGCTTGGTCAGTCCATTGTGGCATGGCCAACATTGGCACTCCTAAACTCAATGCCTCTAAAGTGGAGTTCCAACCACAGTGTGTCACAAAGCACCCTATTGCTTCATGGGACAGAACCTCTAGTTGTTGACACCATGGTATAATTAATCCGTTTTCTTTTGTTTCTTCAATGAAATTTGTTGGTAATTTAGCCTTTTCAGGTTCCCTTACAACCCACAAGAAGCTTACATTGCTGGCCTTTAATCCCCAACTCAATTCTTCCATTTGTTCTGCACTCAATTCTGCTAAACTACCAAATGCAATATACACAACTGACCCTTTTGGCTTCTGGTTTAGCCACTTCATATATTCATCACGGTTGTGTTCCATGATACTGAAACCATAATCACTGTCATCTTGAAGTTGTTTATCTAAGAACATAGATGGTATTGTTGGTCCTATTGTTTTTAAGGGCCATAGCTTGGAGAGCCAATCAACTGGCTGCAAGAAATTCAAATACAAAACGCGCATTTAAATTTTGGTAGACTCATTTGTATAAGATTACAGTAGATAAAAAATACTTACCTCTTGCTCTAACTCATAAACTGTGTTGCAAAGAACCAAATCCGCCTTCTCAATATTGGAAAACTGGGAATTCACAAGCGCTTCAAAAACAGCAGGATAAGATCCAAAGTTGTAAAAAAAAGATGGAAGATCCTGAGGTTTCAAAACAGGCAATCCAGGAATCAGAATTTCCGTCTCAGTGACAGGAACTTTGAGTAACCCTTTATTAACTCGATAATATATACTACTAACAGTACATGACTGAGTGAAAAATGCAGCTCCAATCATCCCAAAACTCTTAGCCACATCAAGACACCAAGGCAAGATCGCATCATACACGATACAGTCAACAGGTTCACCAGAACTATTCAGTTTCTGAACTAGTTGAGCTAAAGTTTCTGAACCAACTTCCCGGAATCTGTCCATATAGGACTTGATGCTCACTACTAATGGATCATATCCATCATCAAATCCGTTTGAAATGGTTTCCAAATTAATGGAAGAGTTAGAAGATTTGAGGTTAATCACTGATGTCTTGGCAATAAAGCATGTTGCGGCTAGTGTGACTTTAACTCCTTTGTGTTGTAAACGTTTGCAGAATTGGAGCATGGGATTCATGTGGCCTTGCGTTGGAAAGGGTAACACGATGCAGTGAGGAGAACGCAGCTTGTTTTTCTGCTCCATTGTTGGATTTCAATCAGATTTGATTTCAGGTTCTTTAAGCAAATTCAAATGAGATTTTCGCTGGAATGGTTCACAATTTAAATCTTGCATGCTAACTGTATTTGTGGTCACAGTTGTTGACTCTTAGTTGAATGAAAAAAAAGTATGGATCGGCTTCCTGGAACTGGTAGTTGCAGCACCATTGAATATGATTTGTGTTTATGCAGGAATGTATCCAATTTAATTTTTAAAAAATAAATGAGTGAAAATCAGGTGGAACTAATACGTTTAGTTTAGTTTATTTTAGTGTAAATATAGTAGAAAAGGGTGAATATATAAAAATTGGAAGTTTTCAGAGCGTGACATTCTATTGTCATGATTCCTGAGGAAGCCTGTGTCGAACTTTCAGATTTGCGAATTTTGAAATATTTTGAGAAGAAAATTATACGAATTAAAAATAGTACATAGAAGTCGCGGTAAAAGATAGTGATATTAAAAAGAGTGTGAAAACAAAAATAATGTTAGAAGAAGAGATATGGTAAATGGGGGCGGTCGCTCTCCGTCCCTTCTATCTCTGTGTTTGCTTTCACGATTGAAACGAGCTTGCAACAACTTGCTCAATCTTATTATCATAATGGATTATTATATTTATCTAGGGCTTTGTCTTGGTATTTTTTAAGAGACAATTATGTAGAGTACTTATTTTTGTATTTTCTATTAAAAACACTCATGTCACGTTCACTTATGTTCATTTGTCTATGCCCTATATTTAACATATAAGAATGTTTGAATCATTTCACATGTACGAAAATATCTATCTCTAGTAATTACTAGGAATGGCAATGGGGCCCAACAATTAAATATATGACCCTGTACTCGTCCCGTTACTCGTCGGGGTAAAAAAATTAAGACCCATTCCCGCCCCGCTAGAAACTACAAATACCCGTTTCCGCCCCGACCCGCCCCGACCCATTAAAAAAAATTATTATTTATTTAATTATTTTGATATTTTATTAAATGTTAAAATAAGAATTATATTTTAAAGAATAAAATAAAACGAGTCTTTTTTTTTCACTACAATTAAATACTACAAAATATTTGTAAAGTGTAAACTTCAAATATGAATATAATTAAAGACATCATAAAAAAATTATAACAATATAATAAACATATAATCTACCATATATTTTTTACAACTAAATCTTATCCAAAATATACAACTTATTATTATTATTATTATAATATATATATATATATATATATATATATAGTCGGGGCGGGTTCGAGTCGGGTCACGGGGAGGGTTTATTAAATACCGACCCCGCCCCGTACCCGAAAAAATTATATATCGGGTAACCCGAAACTCGACCCGATCCCCGAAAATACAGTGAAAAACCCGTCCCATTCGAATCGGATCGGATCGGTAGCCCACGGGTTCAGGACATTTTGCCATCCCTATAGCGACTAAACATGTTGAAATAGCTGCACAATGACATGGGACCAGCGTGTATCCCGTTAAAGAAAAAAATATCTCAAATTCAATTTTTGCTATCGCCATCAACACTATTATTGCACCGCATAAACCTCATTCCTCAATGCATATGGTTATGGTCCATAAACCACATCAAAGAAATGAATATGTTATAACACCTTGTCTCTCCTTTCTCCTGTTTCAATAAGATGTAAAACTTTCCGTTATAAATTGACAGAATTGATCCCTTTCAATTCCTAAGTGAAAATTCTTTGGAAAAAAAAGATATATATATATATATAACCCACCATCAGTAATAACATCATGCACAGAGCAAATGAGTTCTCCAAAATATGAATAAACTAACGTTTACAACATGAACATGTTGCCTAAAAGTGAATGATAACTCTATATGAATGTTGGACATGAGATAATTACAGCATTTCATGGAGCCAAACTCACCATATTGTCTTTGCACATTACCAAATCATAAGGTTAAAAAATCTCCACACACTTGATTTCCCAAAGCATGGAAGAGACAGAGACAATTCCCATCCTCCATTTTTCTGACTTTTAATCTTTTAAATCGCCTTACATTAATCTCAAATTGGCATTCTCTTTCCTTAAAGAAACTAAAGAATGGTTCGTTGACATCTTAAGGTTCTGCTTCTCGTTGGGGTTTCTTATCCAAAATCGATTTTTCTTCTCTTTATTTTCTTCAATACTGATTGTGGAGCGGCAATTTCTCTGTTGTTTTCATCACCCATTCCTACACAAATAAAAGAAACAGAAAATTGACAAGTTTGACATATGAGTTTTCTTTGTTGAAGAGGAAAGAAACCCCTTTATTCATAAGTGTGACCACAAACAACGTTATGCATATTTAATTTTTAATATTTAAGCTCTATGATTAATTTAAATTTAAATTCTATGCTTATATGATTTAAAATAATGATTAACTCAAAAATGAGTAGATGGTCATTTATTAAGAGAAGATTTATTTATAGGCCCTCAAGTCTCATGAGTCACAATTTAATCTAATTAAAATTTCTAAAACCTTATCCTTGCATGGTTGCCATATAAAAACGTTGGACATGTAGAATGTTTTTATTTCACTTTGCTTCTGTTTAATCATTTGATTGTTATCTTTACTTCAAAAACTCTTAACACTTGAATTGGTTTTATGATTTTGAGTACGATAGTCTTTAAATCAATTTGCAAAAAATTTCTAGTGAATTTCAAATAATAGTTCTTTAATGTGTAAATTGTACAAAGAATTCGAGTGCCACACCGTTTGTCATTGGGTATCGTTTGTCATTGGGTGTACATTTCAAAAGTTCATAGATGTTATTAAGCTTTTTTACAGTTTTAATATTGCCCAAAGTAAACGAGATATAACAACTTAAATTACTGACCTAATAGGTTCATACGATCCTTCGCCATTTTTGATATCATGACAATATAAGGAATGAAACAAGTCACCCTATTCTTTAGTGTCTTTTTTTTTTCTTGTTTGTGACCCTAAAATAAATAGGTAGTTGATATGAACTATCAGACAACCTGGGTATGGTCATACACTACACACTACATATATAAAGAGGTTATTCATATCAACTCTAACAAGTAACAATTCATTCACTTCTTTATGATTGCAATGACAAGTCAGACTCTATTTGTTGCTTCAAGTGTAAGCAACTATCGTAATTTATAAGTTTGTAGTCTTAGTTAATTCTCTTCACTTAAATTACTCCAGTTAATTTTTTGCATTACAAAAGTCAATTATTGATCAGCAAATTAACCTCACTAAAATAAGTAGAGGAAAAAGAATTAGGTAGAAGGGAAATCAGATTGACAATTAAGAAATCATATAGAATTACTAACACAACATTAAAATTATAATTCTTGCATCAAACAAAGTAAATGATTTTCTTCTTTTGTCTATGGTTTATAATCAGTTTTGAACGAGAAGGATGAAGTTAAGAAAATGCACAAGTTGAGAAAATAATGGGTTTTTTGTAGGTTAGAATATGTGGCTATTATTTAGTGTTTCTCCAAAATAGGAATTAAGAGAGTAGTGGCTATTGATTTTTGAGGAGAGAATCGAATGGAAATGAGAATCTTATTCCAGTAATGTTTAATTTAATGTTATAAAAATCATATCGAACTAACCGGTTGAATTAGTGAAATAGTCACTGGTTCGGTTCTAATTTACCATTCAAATTGATCTGCAAATGAACTGCATTCAAATTGTGAAAATAGGCGAATCGGTCAGTTCAACCAGTAAATCGGTGAACCGGATCGGTTTTAAGCATTGAAAAAAATTACATAATTTAAAAAATTAAGTCATTTTGTGTGTGTGTGTGTGTGTGTGTGTATATATATATATATTCAAATTACTGATTCGACTAGTGAACTACCGGTTCGACCAATAAACCAACTACTCAATCCTTTTCTTGTTCGATCATCAGTCCTGTTCTGATAAGTCTGGTTTAATTTACCAAAACTCATTTTAATTTTAGGAATGACAATGGAGCGAATTGGGATGGATTATGGCATTTTCGTCTCCGTCCTGTAATTTTTTTCTTTTCTTGTTATTGTCCTATAATTCATCGGATTACAAAATTGATATCTCAGCACCGCCCTGCTTAAAAAATATGAAACCTGTCCTCGTCATGTCCCGTCTTTTAAATATATGATTTTTTTTCTATTTGTAAAATATATATTTCTTTAATAATTATTATAGTCTAAATATGAGTTTGTTTACATGTTGAAAAGCCCATATCTCGCCCTTTCTCCGTCAAATGTTGAAAAACCCGTTCCGTTTGGGATAGATCGAATCAGATCCCAACAAATATGAGTTTTCTTTCCATCCCTATTAAATTTTAATAATTTTAAATATTGTAATTTGAGGAAAGAGAAAGTCTCAAAAAGTGGATATAGTAAAACACCGTGTTCAACCTCAATGATAGGTCAAGCCTACAAAGCACTTTGAGAGAAACCATTTTTTTGGGTTACTAAGGAGGGTATAAACCCATATTATCTAGGACTTACAATCATATGGGGAAGGGAGACCTCTTTCTATCCTCCCACAGGAGCAATTTACATGAATGTGGCAGAACTGAGAATACTGTGAGACCCTACGGTACCTCGGTGCCCAAACTAGCCAACTTGTCCGCAACTCAGTTGCCCTCCTGATAGATGTGTTGAATGCGGACAATCCAGTCCTTTGCAATCTGAACGTGACATACCATGATTAAGGATGAGATTGGGTGGTGCATGGAGGTCGTTTGTTGAATTAATTGGATAGCGACTTGCGAATCCGTTTCAATGATAACATGTCTGAAACCTTCTACCCAGGCTAGTTGAAATCCGTAGTAGATGCCCCAAAGTTTAGCCTCTAAAGCTAAAGTGATGCCCAGATTGGCTGTGAAGCCCTTAATCCAAGTGCCCATAGAACTGCGCACAATTCCCCCACAGAAAGCTAATTTATTCTCCCTTTGGTTTCTCCACCAATGTTGATCTTTACCAATCCCTCAGAGGGAGGATGCCAGGGGGTGACCCTCACTCTTGGTTGATTTTGAGCCCACCATCATAGAAGACGTGTCAGCTATAGCTCTGAGGTGATGACGAAGGGGTACTATGCTAAGGAGTTGCCTTTCCCTTAAAAAATGTGCTCATTTTGGGCTTTCCATATCTACCAACATGTGACTACGAATGCTGCATTCCAAGGAAGACCTTCAAAGCTTGGTTTGTTCATGAATAGTTCACTTCAACCCAGTGATTCAATGGCAGTGAAAAAAATTGAGTGTGAAGATGTGTGGGAACCATATTCCTCTATAAAGCCACAACTTGGAGGCAGTCTCTAAAGAGATAAAGTGGGGATTCCTGCTCTGTGTGGCATAAACCACATGAGGGATCAATAGGTATCCCCTGATCAGCTAATAGTTGTTTAGTAAGGATGCGCTTATGCAGAAAAATCCATCCAAAAAATCGTTGTCTTTCCATAATTGGTAACCTCCACAATTTAATCTATGTAGAACCTTCCACCGCAAGGGTACGAGGAGTCTGTGGAAACTAATCCCAGTAAGCAGACCTTACTGTAAAGTCCCCTTTACAAGATAACTTCCATGTTAGTTTGTCCACACCACATAAAGAGGGTTGCACCATAAAGGCAACCATTCTTAATAAAATTTGAGCCGGTTAAATATATTGTATTTTCTGCCACTTCCACTGGGGGTCCTCCCGATAATCAATTACACACTTCTTAAGGTCATCCTGACTAAGCTCTCCCCTTGCAACATTAATGAGGCAGAGGTTATCCAGCCAAGTGTCTGTCCAAAAATATGTTTCCCGACCATTAAGAACGATCTTCCTGGACCCTTGCAGGATTAATGAGTGTTGGGCAGCAATCCCTTTCCATGTAGAGGATGATTTGGAGGAGGTTATCCAGTGACCTTGTTCACACCCTCTAACATATTTTTCCCTAAGAATATTAACACATAAGTTGTTCTCCTTTGGGACAATTCGCCAAGCATGTTTTGCCAACATTGCTATATTAAACTGAAACACTCTCCTGATCCCTAGGCCCCCTTCGGGCTTGGGCTTGCAAACTTGTTCCCACCTTATCTTATGCATTTTCTTTCTCCCTTATGATGACCCCCATTGAAAGCTTTTGTTAACCTTGTTTAATTAACTACAAAGTCCTTTTGATAGTTGGGTCATTTGCATTGCAAAGCTAGGAATCACAGAGGTCACTGATTTAATCAGTGTTGTGTGCGCAGCCATGGAAAGGCATTTAGCCTTCCACCCCTGTAATCTGTTATGTACCTTTTCCAGAATTCCTCTGTATGTGGATTTAGTAATTCTTTCGTGGATTGAAGGCACCCCCAAGTAGCAGTCGAGATCGGTTGATATTAGGATTCCCAGGGTACGGCTAAGCTGAGCTCCAAAATTTTACTGAACATTCTTAGACAATAGCAGCTGAGATTTCATAGTATTAACATGTTGTCCTAAATGAAAATAGAATTGTTGGAGGATGCATTTTATGTTGGATGCCTGAGTAATTTCTGCTTTGGCAAAAAAGATTAAATCTTCAGCGAAGCAAAGGTGCGACAAAGCTCGGCCGTTCCTGCTAATTTTGATAGGTCGCCACAAACCCTCAGAGATACTTGCCTCAATAAGATGTCCCAAGCGCTCTAAGCAGAGAACAAAAAGATAGGGTGATAAGGGATCCCCTTGCCTGAGGCCGCAAGAGAGCCAAAATTGTTCTATACATTCACCATTCCATAGGATGCGGAACACAGGGCGTTGTGACACACATCATAATAACATCCACCAGATGAGTCAGCAAACCTAAGTGGAATAGAGTATCCCAGATGAACCCCATTCCAGGCGGTTGTAAGCCTTCTTTAGATCGATTTTAACCACCATGTCACATGTTAGTCTCTTCTTCCGCCTCATTGAATGTAACACCTCTTGGTAAATAATGACTTTGTCTGAAATGTTTCTTCCTGGTATGAAACTAGTTTGTGCCAGCGATACAAAATTGGGCAGCAAGGGTTTGAGGCGGTTTACTGTCGTCTTCGTAATTGTCTTGTAAACCATGTTATAAAGACTTATTGGCC
>CANYCX011741188.1:0-10415 GCA_948193385.1 Breynia disticha f. nivosa | reverse complement strand
CTTTCCGACGAGCCATTTTACGCTCAAATCGGAGCTTAAATGACATAGTTTTAAGGCTAAAAACTATGATTAAAGGTGAAAAACGGGATTTACTAATCATGGCAGAAAAATCTTACCGCAACTCAATCCTGGATCGATCCTGAACCTTCCCGACTCTAGGATTTCACGAAGAACGGATTCCCTAGGGTTTCTTTCGGTTTAGAGAGAGAGTATGGAGGAAGAGAGAGAGAGTGTTTGTGTGTGTAGAGAGAGATAGAGAGATGTGTATATATATATTTTGGCTCGAGATGATTTTGCCCTCGGGCACTATTAGGTTACCCTTCCTCCGGTTGTAACGCCCTCCATTTTTCGTAATTTTAAAAGTTTTAATAGAATATTTCATAAAATTAGGAATAAATTTTTCGCAAAATATATTTAATTAATAATTGGTGAAAGAGTGTAGGATGTGGGAGAATTAAAATTTAGTGAGGTCAGGTCAAACCGGGAGAGAGAAAGTCGAAAGGAAAGTCACGGTTAGAGCCGAGGGTAAAACCGTCAATTCCGAAGTACATATACATATGAATCTTCCAAACTCTCTCTACTCTCCACTCTTCACACGTGTTCATTCCAAAAAAAAACCGAACCAAAACCCGAAAACCCTAGCTAACCTCGAATCTCGACAAATCTCGAAGTTTGGGAGTTGTAGGATCCGACTAAGATCTTAATTCGGTGAGTTTTCTTCGACATGATTTCTTGAATCACGTTTTTGATCATGCATTGACTTTCCGAAGTGATTTCTCATTCATTTTAGGTCCAAATCGAGTGAAATAGGGTTTGTTGGAAAGGTATGGATGTGTAGTAACCGTTGGTATCTTATTTTGAGGTTAATTCTTGGTTTTGGTTGGTTAAACCAAAGTTTTAAGTGGAAAGGGTAAGAGTGACGGGTTTTGAAATCTTAACCTTAAGTTCGGTTTTAAGTTTTGTTGATAGGGTTATCTTTCTTGGACTTTACTAAGGTTGTTTATTTTGCCAATTTGATTGGGTCTTTAATGAGGTAAAAGTAATTTTGGATTTAAGGAAATGGTTTGGAAATTTAGAAATGGAATCAGAGGAAAAGAGGTGTAGTTTATGAATTGAAGAGTCGGAATTGTGGAATTATAGTGTAGAAGGATTGTTGAATGAGTTGAGAGTGGTTATTGATTAAGGAAGTGTTGGATTTAATGAAGGGTAGGTGGAAGAATTAATGAAGGAAGGGAATTAATGGAGTAATGTAATAGATTTAAATACATAAACATCATAGCACCACTTATTTATCGTTTAGTAACTTGTATACATATATATATATATATATATGAATTGATATAAGTCTTAATTGTGTTAGGAGGACCGAAACAAGGAGAAGGAGGTTCCCAGACGGGGAATTAGGCGAGCTTTTCAGAGGTAAGTAACTTGAGCGCGGCTTCTGTTGTTTGTATGTTTGATGTATAAAAAGGCTGTGTTTATTGAGTGTGATTGATGACGGTTGTTATGTAGAAATTGTTGTGATGTTTGGTTTGTGAATGATTGAATTGGTTGATTGGTGATTAGATTATGTGTGCTTGGATGATGAGTGTAAAAGGCACTGTGGTAGATTGATATTTACATGGTTGTTGTGTGAATTTTGCTATGATTGTGATCATGCTGTAGTATGGTATTTATTGACTGATTTAGCATGATTAGTTATGTATGGTGGTATTATGTGTTTATGTTTACATCATGCATACATATGGGGGCTCATTGGGAGCAGGTGGAATTAGGTAATGGCTCGTGGGAGCGAGAATTTAAGATGGGGGAGGGTTACTGGCTCGTGGGAGCATATTTGCAGTCGTATATAAAATATATGTACTACGGCACAGTGGAAACTCATTCACATTGTTGTGATTGAGTGTGTCTGGCCTATAAGGGCATATATCTGGCCTATACGGGCATTAAAAATCTATAGACCATAGTAACCGTAACCTTAACTCCTGGCCAACGAGGCCCATTTGCAAACATCATCTAAAATGGCCAATTTAGGCATAAATGAGTTTGGGTACAAGAGGTGTTATTAGATAAGGCATTTGAGGAATATGCATCCACAAATCTTCGTGATTGTGTCTCTCGTAAATTGCTGAACTTGTATGTTTTATTGGTTTTGGGTTGATTTGGGTTGACTTGACTTTATGGTGCATGGTATGATTTGTGGACTTGGTTTGATATGGATTGATGGTGATTTTGGTTAAATATGTATATGTTTTGAGTGAATTGAGAGGATGGTAACTATGAGTTGGGAGTTTGAATTGTTGTTATAAAGTTGGTTTGAGTGATGAAATTGAATTGAAAATAAAGGATATTGAATTGTTGATGATGAAATGTGAATTAGGTTAATTGATGTAAGGTATAAAGGATTCTGGAGTACTACACAGACAAGGCGTGAATTACACGGTTTTGCCCGTGTAGCTCAAAGTGCCCGTGTACCTGTTCTGGAGTGTTACACGGACAAGAAGGAAATTACACGGACAAGCCCGTGTAATGAACTCAAGCCCGTGTACCTCTTCTGACTCATTACACGGACAAGAGTTAAACTACACGGTCTAAACCGTGTAGTTCAGCCAAAAACGTGTAATGGGACAGAATGCATAGAATCGATTGTTTTCGTCCTTTTTAACCTAAGTTAATCCAATGTTAATTGCATATGAATGTTGGAAAGGATGAATTGAGTTTATGAATGTTGAATTGAATTGTTTAAATCATGTTTGTTGTTTAGCATTGAGATTTGAAATTTTAAAACAATGTGTAAGGATTTAGAACATGTAGAAAATATTGAAATTTGTTCAATATTAAATGAAGTTGACCATTTATGGTTATGTTACTTACTGAGTTTATAAATCACGCATTTATTGCCTGCAACGCTCGGCAAAAAATTAAGCAGCCCACATTTTGGACAGAAAGGTGCGCATTGCTCGGACTTTTGGAGTTTACGTAAAGACGAACCGAGGTGTGTTGTGCTCTTAGCTGAGTTAGGGTTTGAGTTTGCATATGTACATGACAATGCATACATTCGGTTAATTGTATTTTGCCGGGTTATGATTGAAAATAGAATCATTAGGATTCCGGTTTCTCTTATAACCTGGAACCTATTTTGTAAAAAAACTTTTGTATATATATATATGTGTTAATCAAAGATGGATTTTGTGTATGTCCTTCAACTTTATTTTCTTATTATTGTTTTAAATTAATTCTAAATCAAAAACTTGATTTCTGAAGTTTGAGTATCACTTGAAGGAGGAAAGTTTTACGTGATTGATATTTAAATTCGAGGGTCACACCGGTTTTCACTTTTCCCGATAACCAAACACTCTAAATTTATTATTATTCCCTATTTCTCATTTCCTCCACTCAACTACTGCTTAATTAAATCGCAAAAAATTTCTTCTTATTTTTATTAAATATTTTATTTAAATCTTAAAATAACGAAAAATGGAGGGCGTTACAATGTGTTTGATAAAATATTCAAGAATGTTAATTAAGCACTTGAGGTATCAAGGTTGAGGACCTGCTAGTAGAACCTGGAAGATATGAGATTAACATTCTAAATATCACTAGTCGCTTGTTTCTATGGGAATAGAAATGAATTAAGACTAGTATGTACTTTGTAGATGATCATGTTCTACGGGTCATAGATATTTGGGATATCTAGCAAAGTGCATAGGTACAATGTAGAGCATTGTATTTGGAGAGCGGTCACTATTTGCAATGTCAAATATTATCCTTAGACTGAAAATCACTATGTCTCTTATTGTGATTTTTAGTATGCTTTGACATACGCCTAACGTGACCGTAAAAGGTTGACAAGTATGGGTATGATTAGGTATGCTACGAATCATAAGTAAGAGCAGGAGTGAAGTGAAGAGATTGACCCTCTCAATGAGAGTTGATATCACTGGCTGCTTGATAGACAAGATTGGGAAGAGTGTGGTCGTACCCGAATGAAATGATTAAGTCATTTATTCGAACTTATCAATTTTGTCATAGAGATCAAGAAAAGTGAGTTAGCTTTAAATAAGGGTGTTAGCGACATGTCTTATGCTAAATCAAGATATCGAAGGTTAATGGATTTATTTGAATTGTAGTAGAGCTGTTGACACCGCTCGTCAGCTATTTAATTTGGGGTGATCATAGTGTCTTACTAGAGACCGCCTATGATTAATGAGTTATTAAACTCATTGCCTTTATTAAATAGTCCTACAGATTGCATATGGATGGCAAAAACCTAAAAAAGTAATTTCGGTATTTCACCTTAGGTCAAAATTCGGCTATTGGGCCGGATTGGGCATTTGGGCCAATTTTGGTAATTGAGTCTAAGATGGATGAGAAATGATATTTCTTACATGATTTTAAGACAAAGATTATTTATTAAATATGATGTCTTAAGTGAAAATATGTAAGAAATTAAGAAAGAGAAAATTAAGGAAACATGTCTTAAATTAAGACATGATTAATGTGGGATAAATTAAAAGAATAAAATCTTTTATTTATCCACATATAATGTCACGACAATGAGGGGCATTTTAAAGGATATTTTATTTTTTAAATAAAAACTTAACAAAGTCCTAAAATGATTAGGATTGTTAAGTAGTTTTAAAAATCAAATGACTTGTCTTTAAAAAGCAATACCCCCTAATTCTTTCATTAAGTGAGAGTCGTCCCTCTAAAACACAAACCCTATACCGTGAGCTTCCTTCAAGAAATCAAAAGACTGATTTTGAGTTTTTCTCTAGTGAGAGACGTGAGATTTAGGGGTTGATCATATAGTTTGATCAACATGGTGCCCTCTGTTTTGCAAGAATCTCATCAGAAACTGACCAAGAACATGTGAAACATTTTTACCCTTGTGCTAGTACACTATTTTGCTAATCTGTGTGTTATTGCTGTAGAGGAACCACGACTGGGGTTCTATCTTGGTGTCACAAAGGTCGTCTCAGAGTATTTCGAGATGGTAGTCACAGTTCTTGATCATAGACCACACGACATAGAAGGAGGAAGGTAAAGGTGAGATTTTTCTTCCAAAGTTTCGATTTTTATGTCATTTAAATGTCAACCAATTGTTAATAGATGTATTGGTCACAGTTTTGAAGTGTTCTTGGGCTATTTTGATGTGTTTTGTTTTGTTTTTTTGCTGCCTTTAGACTTATAACACATTAGAAATCCCTACATTTGTGGCTCTCTTAGCCTTACCAAATGGTTTCCTGGTCATTTTCCCTTTTAAGTAGTTTTCACATATTGGTAAATCTAGCTTCGCTAAGGTTCCAACAATCCTGTTTTTGCTAATCTTGTTAAACAATCTTGACCTATATGACATAATCTAGTATGCTATAACTTAGAATTGTCAACAATATCCATAGAAGAGTTAACAACAAAGGAATAACCAGAATTACTAACATAATTAGGATCCACATCCAATACAATAAAACCATTTGAAAATATCCACCACCAAAGTAAATACTATTCATGGAAATACTGAAACTGTTCCCAGCAAAGGACAAATTGAATCCAACATTCATTAAAGCAGAAACAGATATCAAATTCCTACAAATTCCTAGAGCATAGAGGACATCTTCTAAAAATAGTGTTCGTCCACTAAGATTAACTTGCATGAGTCAATCCCAATGACTTCCTCCCTTAAGTTGTTTCCCACGTATATCCATCTAGTCCCCTTGAGAACTCGTTAGAACTCCACAAAGGAACCACATTCCCTTGTATCATGGTCAGTTGCTCCTGAGTCTACAATTCATAAAGGATAAGATTCAGTTAAGAAAACAAAATTCGAAATAAATGTATAACCCTTACTCATGGAAGTAACACATACCTTGGGAGCCTTGCAATCTCTTGCAAAGTGACCTTTCTGCCTATAAGCAAAACATTTCACCCTAGAAAATCTTCTCCTTTTCTTACCCTTTTCTTTTGGATGTCGCTCGCATTGTCCTCTGACTTCACATTCAGAGAAGCTAAACGATCCTCCTCAAGTTCAAGATAACGAACAACATCGTCAAAAGTCTTACTGTCCTTAGCATGAGTAAGGTGCAACTTCATATGCTCCCACCCATTTAGCAGAGATCGAATTACAGCTTGAAATTTCTGCTCCTCGGTCAACGTATGACCAGCATCATACAGCTCAGTTATGATATTGGACATCTCCCTCAAATGCCGCTTCATAGTATGATCACTCCTCTTCTTGTAATTATCGAACTTGATACTTAATGAGCAGAGGCAAGTTATGGATACACCTCCAAAAGCCTCTTTGAGAATATCCCAAAGTTCCTTAGTTGTGTTGTGCACACGAAACCTTTTTGCAATATCATCATCCATTGCACTCAAAATGATGATACGAGTGGAAGAACTCTTTCTTTTCCAACTTTGACATTCCTCGTGGTCCCTTCGATGCTGAGCAGTGTTCCCTTCAGCAGGGATTGGTAATACCCTCAACAGAGCATCAAGAGCATCTTGCTCCTCTATGATGTACTGGACTGTCATAGCCCACACTTCATAGTTCTCACCATTTAGCCTAAGGTCCTTGTTCAATTCAGCAACAATTGATTTTGAAGCAGCCATTTCAACTAAAAACGAAGATAAATAAGCTAATCAATACACCATATTTACTATTTATCAATCTAAGATTAAATATAGTTCTTGGTTCACATAAAAATTGAGAACTAATCCTAAAAGATAGAACCACAACTTTATAAAGGCTAATTCAAGAACTATATAAAATTAAATTCTAAATAATAAATATATTAGCTTAAACTTTGTTCTATTTCATTATTATTTAACATTTATACTACTTAAGTATAAAACCAATGAATTCTTATAACACTAATGTTATAAATTCAAAGTAAATAAAAATGAATCATAAAACATATTAAACTAAATAAATATATCTTACTTAGTTTTGGTTTCATTTCATTATTATCTAACATTTATACTACTCAAGTATAAAACCAATGAATATCACTCATGTTATAAACTTAAAGTAAATAAAATGAACGACAAAACCAAATAATCTAAATAATAAATGTATTTATAAATTAAAATCACAAAGATTTTAATAATATCCCAAACTAAAACGTCAAAATAAATAATACCAAAATAAAATTGTTCAAAGCTTTACGCCTTTTCAAAATTATTAACTAAAATACGAAAAAAAAAACTAATTTCACAAGAAAAGAACAGAATCTCAAATAGCCTTCAAGCATATCCAAAAGTCCCTCGAAATGATTATCAAAGCATGTGCGACAGATAAGCTTATCATTCATCAACTTCATAAAGCGAGGATTAGAAGCTACTTTAGCTCCTTTATTGACAAACCTAAAGAAAAAACTTTTGCACCTTTCAGCATAAGTATATCTATCCCCCCAATTTTCGTAAAATCCTGGGTTGACACCAAACTAGTATTTTTGACACCATTTTTCATTAAACGCTTTCAAAGAAAAGTCGAGCATCTTTTTATTATCCTTTCCTTCGTCAAAGCCACCTTTCCAAATGAGTTTCTGAATTCCCTGATTTAACTCCTCAAATCGATTCAGAATTCCAATGAAGTCATCTTCTTCAATAGGAGCATATTTCTTTGAAAACAATTTGACTTCAAGTTTTTGAACTTCATTAATCTCCTCTTGAGATGAAATCTCTCTCTCATACTCTTCCGAAAAATACACATATCTATAACACATAAAATAAAAACTTGTTAGAAAAGATAAAATAATAAATAAACACGAAATAAATTGAACAATATTTTCTTAGACAATTTATAATATTTTTGGACAATAATTTTTAATTTCAACAATTAAAAATCACAAAATCGAAACTTAGTCCAAAAATCATCTTCTCAGAAAAATTCCGAAAAAAATATCATAAAATCAAGAAAAATAAAAAATGAAAACTGGAAAAATTTGATGATCGAAATTCGGCCCACGCGCCGCCCCGTGTCAGCAGAACTCCGGCCACTCTCACCCACGCGCCTCCTTCAACCTACTCGCACCAGTGTACTCGCCAAAAGATGAAGACACGTGTCGCAATCTGATCGGTCCAATTTGCTGACTTGTTGATGACGTGGCAACATGATGACGTGTCACTCTCTAATTGAGTGTGAAGATGACGTGTAAATGTGACATGAAAAATCATTTAATTTTGAAAAAATTTGATTTATTTGCCACGTGTCGTCTCTCCATTGGTCAGCGATTTGCCACAAGCCACCAACTTTTACCGATGTGAATCTTTAACAATCAATCCACGTGGCGCGATCTTATTCGGTCTTTTTTTATTTGACCGGTCAACGAATCAACCACCCTAATAAACATGCGCCATGTCATCATCTTCCACCTCTCTTCAGAAAATTCAAGAGACTGCCAGAAAATTTTATTATGAACAGTGACTTCGCTTCGTCTGTTCAACACCTTCCCGTGATTCGAATAACACGAAACTTGGGATTCCGACTCGATTTTTCGTGCTCATTCTAATGGTATCATTCGTTTTTTCAAGGTTCCATCAAAAATTTTTGACAAATTATACTGTTCGGGACAAATCGACATAATTACGTCATAATTTCTAATCAACTAATTGACTAAAAATTCCTAAACTATAATCATTAACAAAGCATCTAAATTCACCATATTGAATTTCTTATTTTTAGACAATTGCAAAAAAAAAAATCTTGCTCTGGTACTAATGAAAGTTTAAATAAAGAATTAATACGCAGTATATAATTGGAAACATAAACTTACTTGTTTTGCGACGCAGCGGAATTAATCAACCACGCAAAACTACCCAATCACGTTCTGGATGCCCTTTCCGTGGATATACTATTGTATACAGAGTCAGAGTGAGTCTGCTTTTGCTTTTGATCATAGTTTAGTGAACAGGAATGGAGAAAACTAAATTCTTCTCTTTCTTTTGTTTTCGGCAGCCCACCACCAAGAAAAACAAAACTGTTTAGTTAGTGGGAATCATGTTATTAAATGCTGGTTAATACCCTAAATATGATAGATTAATCAAAAAGTCCATTTTGCCCTTGCACATGATATTTAATTACGATGCGAACCCAACATATACTATATGCAAAAAGGTGAGAGAGAAGATTGTTCAGGTGACACTTGTTCTACCTTTAAATCTAGTAGAATTATATAGGCTTGTCACTTCAAAACTAAAGGCTAATACTAGAAAAATAATTGTTTTGGGTTCAAAAAAAAGAAAAATAATTGTTTTAATGTCACAAACTCAATGAATATGATGATCACTAAATCAAATTAACAACCACATGAACCTTATATATAACTTTGTATCCGATGAATGATTTCCAATCTATTAATCGTGTGATAGATCAATTTTGATTCCATTTATCTTCTTCCTGTAATTTATTTATACTTTTCATTGTTCCTTAAAATTCTTCCTTTATAATTTCTGCCCATTGCAGCTCAATTTTGACCCAAAGGTCCATTCATTCCGTAGTGCACCCATTGGCGCCCTAACCCATTCGCGATACACCTCATTTCGTTATTCTCAAACTCTTCCATTCGTCAATTGAAGTGATGTATAGAATGTAAATTGTAGTGAGTTTTCTTTCTTTTCTCTTCAGTCATTCTACCCATCTATATATATATATATATAAAACATTTGACGAGGAATATTATGATAATATTAAGATTTAAATGTATAACTCTATCTCTAATTTTATTGTAATTCTATCTCTATCTCTATAGAATATTTATCTCTTTCTCTCCTATAAATAAGGAGTCATATTCAATATTTTTTAAAAATATTTTATTATTTAATAATTTAATTAATTACTTAATTAGAACATCTCTCTTCGTAGACTGAAAAAAAAATCTATAATAGTATTTTTTTAAAATTAAATATTTTTCCGTTAAAATTATGCATGAAAAAAGCGATTATAATGGTTTGAGGATTTGAATGTTAGTAATGAAATTAATGGCTTGAGAATTTTTACAGGAATATCACACTCAACAAGTAAAATTCAATTACCATATATAAAAATTAATTAAAATTTAAGGATATAAGTAGATATTTTTAATAAAAAATATAAATTTAATTTAAAAAATAAATTAAAAAGTAAAATTATAAATTTGCATATTAAAATTAAAATAATGTTAATAAAGTAATAATCTTAATTTACAATCACTCTTTACGCTATACACAAATTACATTAGAGACTCATGTTTTGATTTAACTACGACATATTATTATTATACAATAATTATTATAATATAATAATATGTGTTATAACACAATTAAAATTGTGCACAGATGTAACATCTTATTTGTACAATTTTAATTATAATACAAAAAATAATCTTAATTATACTAGAATTCATTTAGAATTTAATAATTCTAATTATACTAGAATT
>CANYCX011741159.1:0-11557 GCA_948193385.1 Breynia disticha f. nivosa | reverse complement strand
ATATTGAATATGTATTAAGGATGTTATTATGATTTTTCTACATACCCTAATTCTTAATGCATCGTTGGTTTCCAATAGCATTTTTTCCTGTACAAGAAGAAATGAAAAATAGTTACATGGTATTATCATAGAGCAATGGTTGAGAAACAAGATAATACCTTAGTTTGAAGTCCAGAGATTTCACTAAATATAGATTGGTTCTGCATGAAAGCAACAATCAACCAAGAAAAAAATGATTAATTGACTTTATAAGGTGCGTTGATGAAGAATGAATATGATGAAACGAGCCTAGGACCTATTGCTGTTAAACTAAATTGCTATGATGCCATGTAAAAGTTTATGGGTCAGTGCACGACACAAATTGTGGAATTCTCGATACGAAGCTAATTCGATTAATAAACCCACTTAATATTCTTCTACTTCTTAGATGTAGCATACATTTCCAACAGTAAATACCTTGGCTAGTCTTATTTGCTTGAGTGACATATCAAGCTGATGTTCAATTTGCTCAAGCTCCTTAAAGCTCATCCCTCCCAAATCTTCCCCTAGAAAATTTCTGTACAATGTACAGTGGTATGCAAAAAATCACTGTTATAGTACAAGTGTGAACATCTAAAACTGTTTAACAATTAATGGTGCAATTAATAGATACCTCTGTGAACACTGCAGCATTTCCACTTTAGCCTTCAGGTTCAAATATTCTTGGTACTTGCTCTGCAATAAGACATTTATACTGTCATTACAACTTACAAGCCTTGTTTTTCTGAAGCTCACAGCGATCTAAAACAGTGACATGATCACATTTAACGGCAAGCCTGAAGCATATATATAAGACCTTACCTCATTGTTTTTATCACATTGGTTTTCTTCAAGTGCTCCATAGCAACACCTATGGTATTTCTCAATTGTTGTCATCATGCTGCACCGAAGCAAACAAAACAATATCAGTTCAGAAGGTGTACTTGGAAAATCTCTAAATGCATAATGAACTTCATATTTCAAGCAAGTTGCTTCCTTTCGAACTGATGAAAGCATAGATAATAACATAAAAAAATCAAATAACGGAGAAAATTCTCATACTGTTGATTCATTTCAAAGTGCAAAACCTATCGTTCTGCAAAAGTATGAGTCAAAAGCATTCCAACAGTTTGGAATTACGCCATTCGTATGAACTAAGTGCAAAACCTATCAATATAATCGGATTGCACTTGAAAGTTCTAATCTCTCATGAGATGAAGCAACATCAGTACTCATAAAAGAAGATAATTAATGTAGTTCTTCAAGACTTTGAACGACTCTGAAGATCTCTTAATGTTCAGTACAATTAGTTGCAACCTCATTGGTCTAAGATATTGGATTTTATTCAAATAAATTAGTTTGTCAATTCTTTTCAAATGATACAATACAAAGAAAAGGGTTTTTTTTCCCCTCCTATATATGTATGTGTATTACTTTTCCTGTCAAAGATGTTTTCTTTGCTTCTCCTCAATACAAATACAGGTAGGGGTCAAAATCTAAAAGGGAATTATTTAGATGTACTTGTACACACAAATTTCTTAATGTTTTTATTCTACAGTGGCTTAATTAGATCTCCAATTGTACCCAAATCAACTTCAAGAAAAGAATTTAAGAACATTAGCCAAAGATAACATTTTTCTGTCACAAAGATGATCAACCCTTGAATCTTTAAAAACACACTTCCATGGATAAAGAAAAAGAAAATGAATATAAATCGAAAATTCTAATTTTACATAGAACCTGGAGGAGCTGAACTCATAGAGCTTGCCACGGGCAGAGAAAATGATGAGAGCAACTTCAGCTTCACAAAGAACTGAAAGCTCATAAGCTTTCTTAAGCAACCCATTTCTTCTCTTTCCAAATGTAACTTGTCTGTTTATTTTGTTCTCTATCCTTTTCAGTTCTACTCTTCCTCTTCCCATTTTTTCTGCTTTCTTTGTATTTTATTACACACAATATTGAATAAAGTAAGGAAGATAATTAATAATAATAGCTTTTTTTGTTTCATGTACGTAGAGGTGGAGAAGATTAGAATAAAATACCAAATACAGATTGATGTTGCTTCTGAGTTCTGAGTACTTCTTCTCCACCTTTTAGGGCAACGAGCTTTCTTTTTCAGGAATAGGTAACTTATCTTGTACTGTTGTAGCAAGATATAAATCACGCTTGGTGCAGTAACTCTGATTGCTTCTCTGTCTTTAGAAACAAAAACACACACTTCTGGTAAAAAGGAGAGAGATATAAACACACTCACAGTGACAGAGAGAGAGAGAGAGAGATGAACAAAGAAAGAAAGATAAGAGAACAGTACCGTGTGTGATGTTACTATATGAGCTATGTTCAGGCCCTTACAGTTTGTGTTTTATGTCTTCTTTAAATTTATAGAAGGCTACCTCTAGGGTGAATTCTAATATGGGTACGATAGATTTAATGAGACACTGCATCGTATGTTAGATACACTGAAAATAAATTTAAGTTTTTCATTTGTTCAGTGAAATTAAAGACTCAGATTAATTTTTTCCGTATCAAATGGTGACTTCAGATTAATTTGTTCCGTATCAAATGGTGACAATTTATTGCCTCATTGATTTCCTTCTTTAAAATTCTCTCTCACTTTGATAATTAATCATCATAGTACTTAGGGAAAGTAGTTTGGGGTGACAATTTTTTATTCGATAATACGATTAATGAGTATATAACGAGGCACGATGCGAATGTCATGAATTTAATTTTTGTTATGTTTATATCATAAATAATAATATTCAATAAAAAACCACTAACACAATTACGATCCGTGAACCTAATTTTTCACTTAAGAGTGCTACTTTCACAATGTATCAAGCATTTGCTACTAGTATATATACGTACATGACATGAATTTGAGCACATTATTGAAATTATCAACTTCTTGTTCCAATTTGATGCTATATATTTGACCTCAAATATTTGAACAAAAACATACATAACTTTATTGTTATGATTCAAACTTAATTCAACTATTTTAAGAAGGGCAACTTTATTCTCAGAACTAAATGCTTCATATGACTTATTTTGATTCTTTAGGAATTCCAACCATATTTATGGACCTACAAATCACGATTTTGCATTCCTTTGATATAAGTCGTTGAAGAAATAATGTTTGGTTTCGTCAAACTAAAGGAATAAGAGTTTAATGCTAAAAACTCCATTGCTGAGAGAAATAAACGAATAAGAGTTTGTTGTATTCGCCATTTATGTCATTATAGTTTAAAAATTAGTTATTTTGATCTCTCATTGTTACTGTTCTTTTCTCACTCATATCCTTATTTTTCTTTCCCTCTCATACACACACGTGTGGTTTTTATAAATGTACAATTTCAGTTATTTCAACCTGCCATGTAAAATATAATTACACCTTGAAACATTAATAACTCAATTAGTAATTATGGATGATGAAAAATCGTGAATGAAGTTTCTAAACAAAACAAAAAAAATATGAAACTGGATAAAAATGAGAAAAATAAAATAGAAAATATATAGATGATATTATCTTCCATGTTAGGGGTTCCAACAATAGAAACCTTGTGTTTATATTTATAGCACTTGTGTGTGCGCACGAGGGGAAAGAGAAATACGCTAATTTTTTAAACTAAGAGGACTCAAATGGTGAATAAAAACGACTTGAAGGATTAAAAAGATAATGATATATTTTTTTTTTATCTAAAATGTGATAAAAGTTGGCCAAAGGATAGAAATGTAAATCTTTGAAACTTGAAGGACTTAATGAGAGACTACACCATACCTTTGGAGACCGGTCCACCATAGACTTTGCCCTAAAAATGTGGGTCATTAGGAAGGTAAATGATCTGGACCCAAAAGATAATTTTTCTGTATTAATTTGAGTTTTTATTTTTTAGAAAATATATTTTAGCTATTTCGTACAAAAAAATAAAAGCTCTTCGCTGCGATAAATTACGCATATTACTGTGTTTTCTTTGTCTGAACTCAAGACTCGAACTCGAAATCTTTTTTTAAGTTAAAACAAAATTGCGTCAGTTGATCTACGTGCTCGGTGGTACGCATATTACTGTGTAGTTCGTCATCTTTGAATTCATGACATCACATTGTGGCTACGTGTCAGTGACACAACTAATGCAATAAGTTGGGACAGATCTACTACTCTTTTTTTTTAATTCTGATTGACATATTCTTTCAAGCCCCTAACTTTTATTAATTTAGGTTTTAATAAGTTAAATAAATATAATTATTAAATATTTTAAATAAATAAATTTTTGAATTTGATATATTCAGTTAAAAGTAATTTATTTTTTAATTTTATGTAATTTATAATATTTAGTAAAATAAAAATAATGCTCAATGACTACAATTTTGTATTAAAAATTACCATTCTTTCGATTCCAAACTTCTCTCCTCAACCAAATAATTAATGAGTACAAAAATTTATAATCAATAATATAATATTAAAAAATTAAATTAAAGATTATAAATTACAATGATAGAAATAACTAATAATATAATATTAAAAATAAATTTAGTTAATCATCGAACTGAACCGAAAAATTTCGTTTCATTTTGATTCCTATTTTTCAAAAAATTCTTTTTGTTTAGTCACTGCAACCGGTCGAATTGACACTCCACTCATTTCATATCTTTGATTTCGGATCTGTCTTCTTTCACACTTGAAATTTTTCCTTCTTTTCCTGCCAAAATTTTTTTTTTTTCTAAATTTTGTTCTTTAATTTATAATCAAATAACATTTTCTTATTTAAGCCTCTGTTTGTTTCATAGGAAATGGTAGGAAAAGAAAAAAAAAGAAATACAATTTTAATGTTTCCATCGTTTGGAGAAGCATTTAAAGACGAAAAAAAAAGAAAATGAGAGAAATGAACAGAAATCATTTTTCTCTCAACACTCAAAATTATTACTGTCCAAATTGGTAGGAAAGGAAAGGAAAGAAACATTTTTCATTGATTGGACAAAATTGTCCTCTTCACCTTCTTTTTAACACTAAAAAAATATTTTGAGCATATTCATCTTTTTATTATTAATTTATCAATTAATTAAACTATGTAAATATTATAATTAATTACATCCTGATTAAATATTTAATTTATAAAAAATATTAATAAATAACACGAATAGAGGAAAAACCGAGACCGGATTTCAGAAATCCGGTCTCGATTTTCATAGTAAATTAATTGTTATAGAATGGGCAAAATAGTAAAAAAATTTATTTCTCTATGGTTGTTTTAAGCTAGAATTTGAATCCATTCTCTTTCTAATAAACTAACCAAACAATAGAATGGAAATGAAAATTTCTTTCTATTCTTTTTCTTTCTTTTCCTTTGTTTAATTTTCTTTCCTTTCTATCATCTAATAAGGAACCAAACAAGGGCTAAATGAAAAAAATTAAGCATCAGCAATGGATTAGTACAAGTTTTCATCTTACAAGATTACATAAAATTCTTTATTCGAATTAGTAGACTTTCTGGGAAGTTTATTTCTCGGGAAGTCATATTTCCTGGGAATTAATTTCTTAGGAAGTAAGAACAAATGTCGTTTGTTTCAAATTATACTTTTTGAAAAGTAGGTAACATTTATTGATTTTTTTAATAAATTAATATTGATATTTACATAATTGTCCTAATCAATAACCAATTAGATATTTTATAAGATAAATTTTGGAATATAATGGTAAAATTCGTTCAACTTTTCTAGGAAAGTTCAACTTACCTTTGTTTTGCTAGATAAGTAACTTCCCTTGAATAGGAAAAGTAGAGAGTTGACTTCTTGGGAAGTTGAATTCAGAAATGTAACCAAGTAAGACAGTTTTATATACTTCCCAGAAAGTACAACTTTCCTTCCTCACTTACCCTCAACCAAGTGAGTCCTAAATTATGTAATAGTTGCCTAATGGTCCACATTTATGTACATCAAATAAAATTTACATATGATGGTTGACATTAAAACAATTCCCACCTCAATTTGGTGAGAGATAAAATTCTGACTTCTTTTGTCTAAGACTCGTTTATTTAATTTATAATATGTCATTTTTTATTAATTTCACAAGGTTTTTTTGTCATGCGGAGAGAAAATTGAGTGTTGCTTGAGATAAAAACGTATTGCACTACAATAAAAATTAATTTTGACGGTCTTATTCTAACGAATTTTGTTGGTAAAAGGAAGAATTTCGACAAAATTTGTTGAAATATATTTGTCGTCATTAATGGTGTCGGAAATAATATTTCCATAAAATTCGTCAAAAAATTGTCGGAGTTTGTTGTGAATTTTCTGTCACACCACATTATTGCTTGGTGAACTTGTTTACGACGATTTTCGAAAAAAAGTAGCATTGAAATTCGTCAATTTTTTCTGCATTTCCGACAAAAAATGTAGTCATTCAGCCAAAAAAAATCGTACCAAAATACAAGAAATTAAAAAAATAAAAAATATGAAATTTATTTGGTAAATTTGGATGATTGTAAAGTATATAATAAATTAATTTAATATGATAAATGTTTGAAAAATTAAAAATTTATTACAAATAGCATAAATTATAAAATTTGTAAAAGTTGCATAAATATGTATTGCAAATTTTATGACGAACATTAAAACGATATATTAAATTAAATATATAAATTAATGGAAAATATATGAATAAAAATGATAATGTAAAAAATTTAAAATAAATGCAAATATGTTTATATAAAACATGAGTAAAGAAAAAAAATGAAGAAAAGAAAAGAATGCCTTGCAAGATATTATTGATAAATTAACATCTTCATATATAAAAAACTAAGAATAATAAAAAATTAAATAGTTATAGTTATTAATGAATGAATTAAATAATAACATAAAAAACTAAAGACCAATAAAAGAAGATAAATAGTTGTGAAAAAATAATTGCTTTGAGAGAGATTGTTAAAGGTTTTGGTGAGGAGAAATGTACACACCTACGTAAAAATTTGAACTTGCATCTCATATTTTGTGACAAATTGGGTGGATAGTTTGCGACAAAATTCGATAGAATTTGTAATTTTCTGACGAATTTTCGTCGCAAATATTTGCAGGAAAATTTAAACGTTAACTGTTCCAAAAATTTTAGTTGGAAATAGCGTCGAATTTTGTCAAAACTGAAGTGGTGAAAAACCAAATTTGCCTCCTATATTCATCTTATCTTAATAAATATAAAGTAATTTATATTTAAAATGAATATTTAGTAGTAGAAACAATTAATTAAAAAATAAATTATATAATTACATATTTAATAATAAATATGAAGACAAATAATTAAAGACTTTGTAATCTCAATAAACATAATCGCATGAAGATGAACATAGTTTGATATATATATATAATATTTAAATTATTTTAATAGTGAAAAATTTTATTAGTCTGACGGGATAGGCGGATGTTGCATCTCTTAATCATTCACGGTATTCATCCTGACACATTTGGACGTAATAATATTATATTTTGGCGGTTTGCTTTGGCCGTGGTTTGCATTTTTTCCAATCTGTCACGGTTCGGTTTGGTTTTAAGTTGGTGGATTCTCAATCCGAGCCCAAACTGGACCTACCACTATATAAATTCTATATTAATAATATTATATTATATATTAATAATATTTGTTAAGTTCAAACTTTGACGTTTTTATTAAAAATTTAATTTTTATAATGTTATATCCAAAGTTATAATTTTAGTATACTAAAATGTAAAAATACTATAAGTAAAAAAAATTTATATTTTTAAGTTAAAAAGTAAGATGGTTTGAGGGAATTGAATTGAAATTTACACCTTCTTTTAACTCACCAACCTGATCAATTGAAACTGCTAGGAGTGGTCTGGTTTGGTTTCATCTACAAGAAATAATTGATTTGATTTTGTTGGTCATTTTTTCAACCCGCTATAATCAGTTTAGTCTGAAAATTACCTCTTAACCTGATCAACCCGGTCAAACCTTCCACTGCTCAATCCTAATATGGTATGTGTGCGTATGTATGGAAAGAAGGAAAAATTACAGATTATATAGATAATTTTTTTCAATGAAATTCGATTCAAATTACTGATGAATTTCGGAAAATCATGTTAACAATTTCTGATTATATTTGACACGAATTTATGACAAATTTAGTCTAAAATTATTACCACGCTTTTTGCTGGATTCATGCTTTTTTTCCAGTCACCGACCGACCAAGATAAACGAAGAATTGTGTCCTTGCAGTGTTGGTTCGACCAACCAGCAATATGGGCTGGACCTCGTATCTAGATTCTTCAAGCACAGATGGCTTGCGAAAAATTACAGGAATAAATAGTTTTGTGTTTAAAATGATAAGAATGTTAGGTTATGTTTGTTTATTTTTGTTTATGTCTATTTAAATTTTAAAAATATAAAAATGTCCGATTTTGATTTTACAATTGTAAAAATGTCAGGATATGTTTATACATATGTTTAGTGTTAATCGTTGTTCATTATTGTTCATATGTCGAAAAAAAGTGATATTTTTGTATTTTAAAATATGAAATCTGACATTCATATAATTATAAACTAAAATTTGAAATAAACAAAAAAGAACAAATATATACTAATATTTCTATTATTTCAAACTCAAAACATAGTAGTTTACATAATTATTTGTATGCGCTCATGCTACTCTTGTCACTCTCCAACAATTTTGTTTTCTTCTATTTAGAATCTTTAGCAATTTCTAGAAGTAAGCACTGAGCATTTACATTCAAATGGAAAGATAGCTGGTTTCATTTCACACAAATTTAAATTTAACAAATGATAATGGTGAGTTTTATTTACAACTCTCTTATATATTCTTCAAGACTCCAACTAAAATCTGACACATAATAAAAATATGTATTTCTATTTTTTTCAATGTAATAAATAATACATTATCAATTTCATTTGATAGTATATGAAGAAATACACAAAAAAAATTGTATTCAATGAGAATCCTTCTTATTTTATTTAAACTGTACATATTATATAAAATTAAAACTATTTTTACTGAATAAATTCAAAGTTTAAATTTATTTTTATTATGTCTAATGATGATGATTTAGTAACTCATTGAATATTATCTTTAAATATATACATAGTAAAAATCCTCTATATATATATATATATATATATATATATATATATATATATATATATCTCCAATTCATTTGATATTTATTTACTGGAGGTGTTTCTTAACGTTTAAGATGTTTGAGATGAGATGAGAAGTGTTTATTTTAGTATTTTAGTCCTTCTAAGTTGTTTGTTAAATTATTCATAAAAAAGTCAACTGAACTCATATTTTATTTTTTCAAGATATAAGTATCTTGACAATAAGTCAAGACAAATATCTTATATTCTTTTTCTTATTTTTTTTACTCTATCTTATTTCAACAAAATTAACAAATATTCAAAAAATATTTTTAAAATAAACTTTATCTATAATATCTTCTATCTTAATCTAAAACCATTTCATCAGACATTAATTTAATAAACATTACTTTATCAAAATATCTTACGTAGAAATCGATGGTGAATTGATGATGGAGTTTTTTTTGTTAACAAATTTTAAGTAATGGGTTGAACTAGCACACAGATCAAGGGCAAAAAACATTTTTTCTGGTAGTCTGATAAATCAAAAAACTAGCGGTCCTGTATGTCTTCCCAAGTACTTCGACAGCTCTAAGATTCGAACTATTCACCTTAATGTGAAAGTTGAACCCCTTAACTATTCAACCCAAATACTTTGATGATGGAGTTTGTTTTCCTGTTTGGAAAGTATAACGTTCATGATGGCACTGTAAAGCTGAAGTGTGAGTGGAAAAGCATAAAGAAAGAGAGTTGATGGTGTATTTATAGAGCTGGTGCAGTGATCTGACAGAGATGAGGCATTTTCCAGTTGTTTTGGCAGCAAATGACTTGGAGTTTGACATAACCCATCGAAAGAGACAGAGGGAACAAATTACTCAAAAGGAAAGTAAGTTGTCATAATCCACGGAATACAAACCCTAAACCATAGGTCCGCCAACTTGTCGACATCTCATTCGCTTCTAACCTAACACTTCCCTTTTCTCTTTCAGCAAAGCTTTAGCTAGAGAGAGTACTGCGTATGTAGCCGTCTACATATAATGTACTCAAATTACATCTACACAAACCCATCGCCTTACCACCGAGAGCGTACATCAATTGGCGCGAGATTATTATAGTTTATTTAGAGATCTCGAGTTCGAATCCTAGATATGCAGCTACGTTAAAACTCAGTTGGAAGAGTTTTACCGTTCTTGTGGTCCTGTCCGGCTCGAACGAAGCTTAGTCTAGGGTGCCCAGATATCTCGTGGTTCAAAGTCAACCAACACACTGAGAGTGCAACGTTCGATCCTGGCTCCGTAACGACACTAAGAGAGTCATACAAACTTTGACCTGCTGGTTCGTCATTCTACCCTTACTTCATGGATTAATCCGATTCTCTTTTCTAAAATTTTGTAAAAAAAAAAATATCTACACAAGATTATCACCAGAGCCTAAGCTCTCAATAAGTTTTTTTTTTCTTTCAATTTTTAGATCATTTCCATTCAAGAATACGTTCTGAGAATCTGTTATAAATCATATCAATTTTCAAAAAAAAAAAATCTTTTAAAATTTCCCTTCAATCTAAACGTCTATTTAAAGAAAAAATAAATAAAATTTAAACAAAATACATTATATTTAAATAAAATAAAATATTTTAATAAAAAATAAAAAATAAAAAAACATTATTTTTAAATAAAAAATACATTCATAATAATTCAAAAGATCACAAAGGAGACAGTTACTAAAAGTAAAGTTAACTGTAAATAATTTAAATTTTTATGTTAAAACAAGAATTCTTATTAGAGTTTATTTTACAACCTCTGTATTCTTGGCTTTACTTTATTTTCTCATTGAAGTTTTTGTAATTTTCTCAAAATAATTGAATAATATCCTTTATGCTGTGATGAACATCACATCATTTCTGATCACATAACAAAGAAGATTATTCAATTATTTTAACAAACATTTCGGAAACTTTAACGAGAAAACAAAATCAAACCAATAATAGAGAGAAATCGTAAACAAACTTCTAGTGTCAAAGGATAAAGAACCAAGATATAAAACAGATTTTCCGGAATCAAAATCAAACCAATAATAGAGAGACATCGTAATCTAACGTTAGAAGATTGATTTGTGTTGGAAATAATGAGAAAAAAACGAGAGAGATTGATTGTGTGATAAAGAGATATGAATGAGAAAATAATTTAAATTATGTGGGTACGAAAAAAATGGCTTAGACTATTATTTATAAATAAAAGTGGCAAAAATAAAGCAATAAAAATCTAATGGTAATATTACCATTGGAATGATTTTGATTGTTGATCATTTCAAATCAACATTAAAGATATATCTAACATAATGAGTCAATTTACACATCTATACACATTTAAAATATCACTTTCCACAATTAACATCTTTAAAAAGAAATCTAAAAAATAACACCTAAAAAAATTTTATTCC
>CANYCX011741058.1:0-12511 GCA_948193385.1 Breynia disticha f. nivosa | reverse complement strand
TCAACTCTGTAAATATTTTTGTGAAATGAAACATATGAGTATTGATTTGAAATTTAAATTTTATTTTATCTCTCCTATTTTATCTCTTGTAATTTATTTAAAACTTTATTATTCTAAAAATAAAAATGATGTTCAAGTTTGAATGTTATTTCTTGGAAACAAGTAATTAAAATATTTTTAAATTTGGGCGTCACACCCAACCCATCTCCTGTACCCAGGTAGGTTGTTGATATATCCTCAGAGGTCAACTTAAGACGTGTGATATACCCTTTTTCGCCCTATTTTGGCCTTTATTTGCCCTATTTTGGCCTGGCACATTCGTATACATATCTGTATATCGAATATAATTCACTGTGCCTAGTGTAGCATGTTTTATATACTACCCGAAGTATTGTGCATTAAACACTAAGACATTATGCACTCAGCACCGAATGTCTTTAACAGTATGCACTAAGCACCAACTGTTCGCACAATAAGTGTTATAACCACTCCCTCGTTATTCTGCTCATAAAGAGCTTTACCTTCTAATCAATTTTCTCACCAAAAGCGCCAATGCATGATTGATATATGCACAACTCATGCCCTCAATTCATGCATTCATAAACTAGTCATGTTATGCTTCATAACCATACTATTGAGTACATCATCAACCAATCTTACACAACAACATTCAGTTAAGCACAACCAAGAAACACTCATACATATGTAAGTATTCATTCACAATTCATATCATACCAAAAAGGTATATCATAGTCCAACAAATCACATTCATATGCCCACATTCGCAACATCTTATTTCAATTCCACAACCATACCGGATTATTCAAAATCAAACAAATTCACACAAGTGCGTACAAGCACACATGTATTATTGATCGCAACCATGATTGGAACCATTCACAGTTCATTATTTTATTTCATTAACCTTAGGAAAATATGACTCTTTCGTGTCCACAACATCAACCGAACATTTGGTTTCATTCAAACCTAGTAGAACACAACCATGCATTGTTCAAGTAGATCACTTATGCGAATTAAACAAGATAGCTCACATTCATTAATTCATCATGTTTGCATTTAACAAAATCTCAACGCCATTCTAACCACAACAAACATTATTCCATCATATCACTTCAACATATTCATACCATAATCAAACATACACACACATAGGCATACGGATTAGGGAAACTGTGCTCGTGTTACTTACCTTAGCAATACACCTTAGGTTTTCGTCATGAGCTATCCTTGCCGTAACCTCGAATTTCCTAATTTTAACATTACAAACTTTTATCAATCTCTCAATCATTATATCAATGATTTATATCAATGATTTGTATAATTACTTTAGTGTTAGTACTTCTTTCTCTAATTTACTTCTTTGTTTTCCTTAATACTAATCACCATTAATATACTAAACAAACTTGTTTAGCTATCCTTTAATATCTCATACCAACACAACATCCTAATAGTCTTAATTCATACAGTTCCTTATCGAAACCCTTAACTATATTCTTTCTTCATTAAATTACTCTCATCATAACAACACCCATTCAAAATTGATTATACCAACATCATCAATAAACTCTCCAGAAACTTACCTAAGCGATGAAACTCAGAAAAACCCTGAGCACGAGAAACCTCAATTTCGTCACTTTGTAGGAACCACTTTATAACATCGTTTCCAATCACCTAAAACATGATTTAACATAAAAAATAGTTACTAATAGGTAGTAAACATAATAAGCTTTCCATCAAACTATCATTTACTAAATTCGGAGCTCAAACGAAAAAGATATGTGGTCAGAAAGCTAGGGTTGACAATAAAAACGGGATTCAATAAGATTTACACGAAAAACTTACCGAAATTCTATCTCCGACTGGTTCCAAATCTCCTAAACACCAAGGTTTCCCAAATAAAGATGATATTTAGGGTTATAGGTTTGGAAAAATGATAGAGAAAGGGAGAGAGACGTGATTTTGGTGGAGTGGAGAGAGAGGAGCAAAAGATATGCATATATATAGAAATCGATTTTGGACGGTTTTGCCCCCGATCACAATTGGTTCACTAATCCCTGGTGTTTCTCTTTTCCGTTAACTTTACAACCTCCGATTAACATTTCTTATAGCTTATGAATTATTTCTAACTAATTCGCACATTTCTCACAACGTTATTATTTTAAATAATTCGCAAAAAATTTATTTGCATTTTCCTACATATTTTAATTTAAATTCAAATTAAACCATAATTTGAGGGCGTTACACAATCTCTCCTCAATCGTCGTACAGATCCTCCTGTATGAAGTTTATCATATACAATTCATTACCTATCCATTATCACATTGATTCTAACCTTATAATCATCAAACCAACATTTATAAACCTTGTGTCAACCATTCTCACAACTTTCCTTAATAATCCTAATCTTCCTCAATTCCATTCACTAATTCACATATCCAACATCATTTCCATAGTCATATTCAAGTTCCATTCAATCAATAACATATTTTCCCAGCAACAATTTCAATTCAAACTCATTAAATCATCCAATTCAAACATAAACTTTCATAACTCTTGTAAACCATATGTCAACTTTTACCTTGTTGACTTTAGGATGGATACTTGCAAGAATTTAAGCTCAAATCACTTCCTTCACTCAAGAACAAAGTCTCTGGTTATTCCTCAGTTCCTCTCTGCAATTTTCTCTACAATGTTTATGTTAGGTTCTTGAAGGTTCGAGCAAATCACGCGATTTATAGTTTTTTTCCAAAAAACAGACTAATACTCGTGGTGGAATGTAAACTACGAGTGTCCGTGTCCACTGCGCGTAGTTTATTGCCACAACGTGTTCTTTGCTGATTTTTCAGTATTTCACCTTTTTCTTGGTTATTTCATATAATCCTTATATCAACCTTCAATTAACTTTCATATACCTTAAGTATAATCATTTATTTTTCATCATTTTAATAAGAAAAATCTTATTTTTAATAATCATTTTCATAAAAAAAAATTCCAGGATGTTACAGCAGTTCAGTCAGTTCTTGAAACACATAGTTCTTCCGGGCTAAGCTGTGTTTTATGAGCCAGTGTGTTGCTCCATTTGCTTCACGGAATATATGAGAACAATTAAAAACTGAGAAGGAAGAAATGAGCGTATGAATTTCCCAGATCAAAGCTTTGTTCTTCCCTCTCCAACTCATTGTATCGCTAATGATGGCTATTGCCAGCTTAGAATCCGACTCTAGAACAGTCGATGATATCCCTTGTTGAAAGCCCACTTTATACCATAGAGAATTCCCCATAACTCCACGAATAAAGGCGAGCAAAATCCCAACCCCACTTGGAATCCTCCCAGCGATATGCCAAAACAATTCCTCAGCAAATCGCCAATTGAACAGTGACTAAAAGCTATATCAACAACTGCATCCACATCGAGTTTCACCCCGCCAAGGGGGAGGTTTCGTCTATCTTCGATCATCACCTCTGTTTCTGGAAATGGACACCTTTAAATGGGCAATTGACATTGATGCTTGAAGATAGTTGGAAGATCACGCAATTGCTTGGTTCCGTACCAAGGAGTGTATGGGATTACTGTCGAAGACTAGTTTGTTCCGAGCCTCCTAGATTAGACCTAACAATTCGGGTTGATGGGTTGGGTTCGTGTCGGATTAACATGACCTGCTAACACAGTTAACCCGAACCCAAACCCGATCCATTTAATAAATGGGTCAGAAAGTGAAACTCAAATCCGACTCATTTAATAAATGGGTTGGCGGGTTGACCCATTTAACTAGCAAAATTAGATAAAATTGACAATTTCTAACTCGAAAACGCGATTAAAGAGTGTATGATTAGACACGTCAAATGTGACAAATTCATTTTTTAATATTATGTCATAAATAATGATATTTAATAGAAAAATTTATTAACACGATTGATTGATTTAATCGACACAAATTATCCTATTTATTTATATGAGTTAACACGTTAAATAAGTTAAAATTTATCCTATTTAACATCTATTGTATAAATTTTAAATCTAAATATAAGTTTAGATCTATTTTTTTAAAATATATGGTCTCATTTATGTTTTTTATATTAATTTTTTTTAATATGTTTTTAATATTTTATTTTATAAAGTTATTAATAATTTTTTAACGAGTCATAACGAGTCTGTCGAGTTTACTTGTTTAACTAAATTTTTAAGGGGTCATAAATGAACTAACCCATTTATGATCAAAACCTATTTATGCCAACCTAAACCCTCATAACTTCGTGTCGAATTATATCAGATTGGCGGGTTATATCAACTTTTCCTACTCTATCCTAGATCAGCCACACCGTGACCCCAAATAAGAGAGACGTAGTGGTTTAAGTTCACCTGCTTTAGGTTTTTCTGCTAATTAATTTAAGACGCATTTTAAAGCAATTGACAGCAAAACTTGGTTGTCGTGTTTTGTCCCTTTTTAAGTGGTAGATTAGATAGGTCCGGTCTATTAGTTTTTGCAAATAAATGCCACTTTATTATTCCCGACACATTTAAGAATCTCTCTCATCCTTCTCCGCACCACCTGCCAAAACACTCCTTACCATGGAACCGCCCCCTCAAACCAACCATTACTCACCTCAACCAATGGCCTTCGACGAATATCTCATCGTTGAAATCCTGCTCAAACTACCCATTAAACCACTCTTCCGTTTTAAATCCATCTCCAAACTGTGGCTCTCTTTAATCTCCAACCCTCACTTCTCTAACACCCACACTCTTAAAAACCCCAACGCCCTCCCCTCCGGTCTATTCCTCCGAAACTCACCAACCCAACTTCAGTTTCTCTCTTTAAAATCCCCACGATATCGTATTTGCCCTCCTGATGCATTAATCTCTGACCCTTCAGGTATTAAGATTTTGCAGTCTTGTAATGGGTTGATTTTATGCTCTAGTTTGCATAAGCTTGGCACAGCTCGTAGTTACTATGTTTGTAATCCTACGACAAAACAGTTTGTGATGTTGCCACGTCATTTAGTTTGTTCTGCATTGTCGAACTCTGTATTGGGTTTATGTCTAGTTTTTGAACCTCGTTGGTCTTGTCATTATAAGGTTGTTTGTGTTCGCACGATGTTTAATTCGGTTTATTATTACCAAATTGAGTTGTATTGTTCTGAGGTTGGTAAATGGAGAGTTTGTGGGTCGCCTTTTAGAGCTGCGTACGATATAGTGTTTGTTAATGGGGTGTATTGGAATGGAATGGTTTATTGGATTAGTCCGACTCTGAATGCTTTGTGTTTTGATGTTGATGCGGAGTGTTTTGGGACAAGGCCGAATCTGCCGTTTACGCATTGTCGGGGTACAAGGAGGTTCTCGTATTTTGGAGTGTCGAATGATCGTTTACAGGCGATTGAGGTTCATAGTCCGCGCACATTGCAGTTCAATGTGTTTGAGGTGGGGAGAGATGGTTTGAAGTGGTTTCTCAAGTATAAGGTCGATTTGAGTGGCATTGTTGCTGAATTTCCAGGAGTGATTAAGAGGTATCTTGATCCTAGTGATTCGAATTATTACGCGTTTGTTATACTCAGTGTTATTGAAGAAGAAAATGAAGAGGACTCGTCGCTTTTATTGCATATTCCTGGGAAGATAATTGCTTATAACTTCAAGACTGGAACTTTTAGAGAAATTAATGAGTTGGCTAGCGACGGAAACAAAAGTTCGTTGCAATTTGGATGGCTTGATGCTTACCAATACATTGAGACGTTGGCTTGTGTTTGATACTTAAAAACTCAAGACTTGCCTTCAACGATGAGACTTCGCCAACGTTGGTGACGTCTGCTGTGCTTCGTATTTCGGCGAGAGTTTTTATTCCGGATTGCGAGGGAAAACCGGATTGCTTCTTCGCTTCATCGGTCCGGCATTGGTTTTATAGTTCAATCTTTCATTTAAATTTGCTAGTTTGCTGCCAAGTCTGATTTGTTGTGGCAGATTCGACTGCAAGATATGAAGGTTTTCAAGATTGAAGATTTAACCTTTATATATAGTTAATAATGAAGAGAATTTAGATATGAGTAATCTGAATTAAGATTAAATAATCAAATCTTTTGGACATTATAATTTGAGATGGAAAAAAGTCATCTTTTGAAGAAAATTTGCAGTAAGGAAACAAGTTATCTCTAATGTAGTTAGTTTTCTCATATTATTTAAAAATGAAATTTTTTTGAAACCTTTTTGTTATTTTTAAAAATAGAATTTGAAAATTATTTTCAAATTTATAAAATAAAAAATATCATAAAATTTCTTTCCATTAAAATAGAAGGTTTTTGATTTCTTATATTTTTTGAATATTTCTTTTCAAATTTATTACAAAACTTGAATTTTCTTTTACTTAAAAAAAATTAGATTCTGGGAAAAAAAATTGTTTTAGTTTGTCATTTTTTGTTTTTAATATTTATTATTTTTTTCAAACTTATAAAGTTTTTTAAATTTATTTTGTTTTTATTCGTTTTGGTACATATTGTTTTGTACTTATCACATATATTGTTTTCTGATAACATAAAAATGATGGTATCGTCTTTTAGAGTAGGAGATTTGAGTTGCATCTTGTTGAGAAAGAAATCGAAATTGACGTTTAGATTGGACGATAGGAGCATTATGATTATAACCAAAATGGTAACAGAAAGAGAGGTAGAAATATTACGGCTAGAAATATATTAAATTTAAAATGTTTCTTTATATTATAACTGAAGCCAATAATTCATTCAATTTAATTAAAAATAATTCAAAATTATAAAAAATTAGAAAAATAAAATAGAGTTTTGTGCATGGTTTATTGTGGTGTTTAATCTTTAATATATTTATATAGATACTTCACATTTTCACTTCCCTATCTTTTTCATTTATCGTTATTCATTTAAAGCTACTCCATATTGTTTGTTAAGAGTCGTCTTCTTCCAAACGTTACAATTTACATTTTGTTTATTATTAAACTAGTCGAGAATTCGCGCTCGCGCGAAATATTTTTTTAATGCTGAAATAAATTAAAATATCATTAATATATTTTCAAATTATTTTTTAGGGTAGCTAATGTTATACTATAATAATTGAAAAAAGTATATTTTTTAGTTTAAAATTAAGTTTGTGAAAGTAAAATTTATGATTAAATTAATTCAAAAATAAAGAAATTTTAGTAAGATGTAAGGATGATTGAGAATTGATTTTGGCATTAATCGTCTAAATTTGTTTTGAATTACTGAAAGTGTAAGTTAGAAGGTTGACTAATATAAAATATATGTGAAGTTGAAAAAAAATGTAAGAAATTATATTACAACATAAATGGAAAAAATATTATATGTTTAATTTTAGTGAACACTTTAATTTATTCGAGAAATTTTAATTTTTAATTTGGTGATAAATTGATTTACTTCTCTATAAATTTAATAAACTTGAACGACATATATATTTGTGAGTTTAAAATTAAACAATTTATTAAAAATATATATCTATATAAATATACTAAATGAATATTAAAGAGAAAATATAAAAATTATTAAGACTATTTAAAACTATTAATTTTGATGATTAATACAAAATAAATAAATAAATTAAAATAATTTAAATTTGAATTAGTTATTTTAGTTTTTATAATTATTTAATGCATGAATTTATTTAAGAGTTTAAAAGAACATTTATTTTACAAAAATTGAAGAGCTAAAATAAAAATATATTTAAAATTATTAATTATAGTAATTAATTAAACTAATTTTAAATTTGAAAAACTGAGAAAATTAGAATATTTATATTATTTGTAGTTAAATATTGTGATTCAACTTTAATATTTGAGATTTGAGAGAGTAGTACAGTAATAGAATAAGTAAAATTTGAATAAATTATATAAAAAAGATTACCTAATCAAGTAAAATAATTGTATCCGCAAAAAATTAGAAATACCTTACGATTTTCCCATATGAATAAGCGCTGACAAAGTTGATGTCTTTCTTATTAACTTAAGAAAAAATTAAAATACATTTTAAAAAAATCAAAAGTATTTGTGATTGGATGAGACAATCCCAATAGGATACTTTTAAATAAATTTTGAATCTCTACATTGCTACTGCACAACTTCTCCAATTAAAAAATAATTTACAACACTATCCTATCCTATCCTATCCTATCCTATCCTATCCAGCCATGAATATATAGGTTTTTCTCTAAAACTCTTAAAAATTCTAGTAATCAGCGTGATAGATAAAAAACACAGTCGACGTAATAGAATGAATGAAAGAGTAAGAGAATCTACACCAAATGCCGCCAACCCACTTTGCTTCAACTCATTATTTTAAGACATATAACACTCTGTTGTCCAAAGAACAAACGCGAAGAATCGTTATATCTGACGACAATTCACATCACTGAGTTCCATGCTAAGTTAAACAAAACAATTAATCAACCATAAACCTGAAAAACAAAATCAATTTCTACAGTAAAGGTGTAACGTGCCAATAAGCAAGCACTGTTTCTGCTTCTGCTTTTGGTTCAAGAGGCGAATTTGATTTTGCAACCCGCAAACTCACTTCTCATAATCCGCGAGCTATCTTGTATAATCGCCTCTCCTTACTCCTCCAGCCTCTGCCTCAAGTTTTCCGTCAAAACATTGACATTGTCAAACAGGGCCATCACTTCACTACTCAGGCATCCTTGGAAACATGTCCTTAGTTGTCTGCAACACCTCTATCCAAAGATGAAAATTCCACCGAATTCATAACCTTTCCCTTGGAAACTTCAGACCCCTAATGAGGAGGGAACTCTGAAACTCCATTAAATTGTTCATTAAAACGAATAACAAACTCAACATGACAAACCTATAACAGTTACAATTAAGATTAAAAAACCAATTATGCTTCTCAAAGTTGTCTTTTAATATGCTAAATACAAAAAGAGTCTCAAATAAGAAATATACCTCAATGCTTAATTTTTTTTTTAATTTTGGACTTTTACATATCGCATGTCCCGCCATTCCATTTCTTCATGCTTTTCTCCAAACATAGTCAATACTTCTGAACCTGGAATTGAATTTGATGCAAGGAAAGATCTGTAAAAGGTGGGGAAGGAGAAGAGAACTAAGCATGTTGTTTTGTTGCGGTGAATAAAAGAGTGCATGAAAGAATGTGTAACGTTAAAAAAGGAAGCACAAGGAGCAATAATGCTTATGATGAGTAAAGTTAAAAAGAAGTCCAAGGAACAATGCTCTTTTATGTTTAATTAAGTGGTAAGAAGTCTGATGGGTAACGTTACAGATGAATTTCAAAAAACAATGCTCTTTTGTGCCTAATTAAGTCATAAGAAGTCATTAAATTTTAATTAAAAAAATTCTAAAATCTGAGAAAATTAGAAAAATAATAAACTTGTTTCTCATTCATTCAAGTGATTCACCTTTAATATATTTATATAGATTTATTTTCATTTGTAAATAAATTTAAATGAAATAAATTTTAGAAAGAATTGAAAATAAAATAAAATATTAAAAAAATTATATTTAAAAATAATTGAATAAATTTAGTGTATGCTAATTAAATTTTATAAATTTGTAAATTTTATTTTTCAAATATTCTCGGAAAGATTGGGATGAAATTTCTGCATTCTCATCCAATCCATTTCTTAAGAACTCGCAAAATAAAAAATAAATTATGAAGCTACGTTTAAAATATAATCCTAAGACTTATTCGAGAAAAAAAGAGCTTAACTCATTTATAAAACTTCATCAATAATTAAAATCAAAAGTATATAAATTATTTAGGGAAGTTACGTAACTATAATCTTGCAAAGTTAATCCGACGCCCTAGAAACTGAGGGAAATATTTATTATAAAACTTGAATTTTTTTATTTTTTAAAACTATTTTTTAAATTTTAAACACTGCAACAAATTTTAGTGTTAGTTCTGGTTTTTTAGTTTGGGTGTTACTTTAGAATCAGAACTGTATTGAGGATAAGTAAGAATAAGAACAAAAATTTAGAATATGGTAATAAATGTGTAAAAATTTTAATGCTCCATCTGTTTTGTAAACATTGTTTATTTGGATTTATCACACAAATTAAGAAAGCTAATAACATAAGAACTAACATATAGATTTAATTAAATTAAAAAAACATATAGATTTAAATAAATATGCCACATGTTGATTCCCTAGATAACAAAGTGTTACAATATTAAGCATCAGACTTCAATTTTAGTATAATATATAAATATATATTTTTTAATTTTTACATGAATAGTATTTTGATTAATATTAATGTTTATTCATTTATATATTATTGTCATATATTATCACATTAATTGTATGTGACGCTTAAAATTATTCCCGTTATTTTTTGATTATTTACTAAAACATGGATAATTATATATTTATATTTGGAAAAATTGAGAAATTATCAAAAAATAAAATCATATACAATGAAATTATTATACCAAACTTTAAACTATTTGACCTCTTTTAAAATACTTGTACACACTATCCAAGTTTGTTAAATAAATGCTCGAATTCTCCTCGTGGAAATCCTTCTAACCCTGCATACAACACCATCAAACAAACGCATGAGTAATTTAATTCCTCAGTCTACACTTACCAAGGTAGCTAATGCATAAGTACTTCATTTATTATTAAGGGTTAGGTACATTATACTATAGGAAACATCCCTATCTATCTTTAGACAATTTTTCATTCACTTACATAAGTCGGTTTTCATAAAAAAAAATGCAGGGAGCACGGGTCGTGCTAGAAACACGCCCATCGTGCTCATCCCACCAAGAACTCAATTCTGGGCACAAGTCGTGCCAGTCAAGATTGATAGCGTGGCCTCAGCACACTGCCCATGCTGATCAGCACGACGACGTGCCAACCTTCTGGTTTACCCAAATAGTTCACATCTTTTAACACAACTCCAACTATTCATGTAATACATTTAAGACACTTTTCAATCTAAACTCAGTCACAAAGACCATTTCAAAACATTCTTTAAATTCCATATTTAACCATCATATCACAATCAAGCAATTTAAATGTATTACTTAACTTGACTTTCAGCTTAAATGACCATTTTCAAACTTAATCCTTCATATAGGATTTCAAGCACATAACATATCAAATTCCATAAATCACATTCCTCTTTCAAATCTTACTAAGGAATCTATATATATATATACTAATCCATAGAGTCATTCTTTCCAAATCGATTTCTCATGCCACACATAAACTTTCTAGCCATAACATAAACACTCATTCTTACATATCAAATTGCATATCATACAACAATTTCAGCTAACACAACAACTAGCAACATAACTCAAACACATTCCATTCACATTCCAAGGCATCAACAATACAAATGAACGCATCAAGAATTGCAAATGAGATCCCAATGTGATGCTAATGCAATCACATGCGATATGCCTCCAGGTATTTCTTTTCTTTTTCTTTTCTTTTCATTTTTCCCTCAGTCTCAGATCGGCATCGAACACACAGTTCGACATTGAAACCAGCTCGGAATAGCATCGGTCTCAAACCGGCATCGAACACACAGTTTGGCATCGAGCATAGCTCAAAATATCATCGGTCTCAGACCGACATTGAACACACGGTTCGACATTGGGCCTAGCTCGGAATATCATCGTTCTCAGACCGGCATCAAACACACAGTTCGACATCGATATCTCTTTTGGAATCATCCACAGCACACAACTTAGGATAGCACACAACTCAACATATAGCTCGTGTCACATTATGCCAAATGCAACACATGAATGTAGTTTATGCATTCATATATGTCAATCTCAAATCAAACCATGCTATGCAATCACATCATAACTCTCGTAGTTCATAACATATCTCATATGAACTTCATAGGCAATAGCCATAATTTTCATAGTGTATGGTGTTAACATCAATTCATGCCTCTTACATAAATCGTAGTTCAAATGCACATAGCAATAAGAACAATCAAAAGCATGAATCATTCAATCCATCATCAAATCATAATAATATCATTCATTATAATTCACACAATAAGCCAAAGCTTATTTATAGTTATAAGATCATAAGATCATCCATAACATCGAAGCTAAAAATGATAATCAGAGATCATTAAGGCCATCATAATAGTACATACTCAATCAAGGTTTCACAATTCCCTATTCTTCATTAAGGATAAACACATCTTATACTTGCATCTTTCATCATAAGTACGCTTAACTTACACAATCATATCATTACTCAAAACATGAACATATCAATGCATAACTCAATCTTAGATTCACCAAGAATTCTCCATACCATAATTATCAATAAGTCATATAAAGAACATGGTCTTATTCTTACACTTAAATTATGCTCTTACATAATCAACCAATCAAGGATTAAGAACACATATAACTCAATATATCAACTTATCAAACAAGTATATTTAGACATGTTTGAAATACTATTTCAACACATTTGTTTATTAATCAATTAAGATTAACCATACTAATA
>CANYCX011740690.1:0-13548 GCA_948193385.1 Breynia disticha f. nivosa | reverse complement strand
ACTTTGTTTGAAATAATTTTTTACCTAAATGTTAGTATTTTGGATGACAAAAATTTTTTGAACATATTCATTTAGAGACTCGTTTTAGCTCGTGAACAAGCTCGTCTTAATCTCGTAAACAGATGTTCGTTTTAGGCTCGTTAGCTCGCGAGCTTTAAATGAGCCTAGCTTAAACAAGAATTTGCGATCGATAAAAAGCTCGGCTCGAGCTCGAACTCGTGAAATTTTAACGAGCCGAGCTTGAACATTCCAAAACTCGGCTCGGCTCGGCTCGATTACAGCCCTAACGGGGACGGAGAAAGAAAAAAATTAGTGAAGCGGGGATGAGATGACATAATCTGACCCCGACCCGCCTCTAGGACTGCATATTCGGTCGGTTTCGGTGACCAAATCGACAAAATCGAAAACCGAATTTCTCAAAAATAAAAAACAAACCGATCCGAATAAAGATTATAATCTAACTGAATTTTTCGGTTCAGTTCGGTTCGGTCGGTTAGCCAAATTTATTTTTTATTATTATATTATTTATTATTGATTATTTTAATTAATATTCTTTAATTCGATATTTTTTTCAATATTATATTATTAGTTATGACAATTTCTCTATTCATTAATTATTTAGTTCACTATAATTATTTTTTTAAACATTATGAGTATTAAATATATAATTAAATATTAATTTATAAAAAATTCGATTTTCGGTCGGTTTTCGGTTTTCACCGAACCGGCTGAAAACCGAATTTTTTATTGTAAAATCAAACCGAATTGACCAAAATATATAAATAACCAATTGAAATCGAATTTTTCGGTTTATTTTCGGTCGGTTTAACCGAACTTTGGAGACCCTTAATCCCCCATTGACATTCCTATATTAAAAAATAGAATTTAAATAAAAATTGTTGAAATAAAAAAGCACGGAAATGTAGGGGAAATGCTCTAAAAAAATACAAACGTCCGATGATTTCTACAAGAGGACAGCTGTGAACGAAAAGAGAGGGCAAGTCCCACTCCATGGAGGCGTGAAACTTCCACTGCCCTCCATTAAAACTCACTTCTAAAACTCTCCTCTCTATCGTTACTTTTCACTTTCATCCTCCCTTTTACTTACCTCTAATTAATCTTTAACCCTGTACTTAAACTTCTCTACTTTCGATCTGTTGCCACTAGCTGTTAACTTACCCTTATTAACTCTCTTCTTCTATTCTTACTTCCCTTCAAGATTCGTGCTTTTTTCTTCTTGAATTGAAACAGTGAGTTTTAAATGTTTTTCTTCTTTAGGGTTTTGTTAAATCTTTGTATTTTGGTTCTCTAGGTAATTGAAGTTTTTTTTGTATGTTTTTACCTGCAAAATTAGTTGCAGTAGGAGTTGTTAGTTTGTTGAATTATGGGATGTGATGGTATTGTTGAGAAATGAGAACGGAGTTATGGAATTTTCAAGGTTAATGGCTTGTGTTGGCTCTGTTTGAATTGTAGTTTAATGGGTTGGTTTTTTTATGTTCTGTGTAGGTATTCAATGAGATGGTACGGCATGGTGATTGTTTGTGTGTGAGGGAATGATATTTTTGAATGTGTTGTCTGAAGTGATGAAGTGACATGACGTGTCGAATATGAACCATGGAGGTAGGGACAGTGGGAAAGTTCATGAACAACAGATACGAAAAGCGGCGAGGAAGTGCAGTGCGAGTGGTAGTGGTGATGAATTTGCAGAAGCGATTGCGAAAATTGCTGTCTCGCAAATATGTGAGAGTGTGGGATTTCAGACGTTTCAGCAGTCTGCCCTTGAAAAACTATCTGTTGTCGCAATGCAATACATTCTTAGTATAGGAAAGGCTTCTCAGTTTCATGCCAACTTGGCGGGTAGAACAGAGAGTAATGTTTTTGATGTTTTACAAGGTTTAGAAGATTTGAGTTCGGGGCAGGGGTTTGCGGGTGCTTCGGATGTTGATCATTGTCTTGCAAGTTCAGGTGTAGTTCGGGAACTCATTCACTATGTTGGTGGAGCAGACAGCATTCCATTTGAGTATTTGATTCCTCGTTTCCCTGTAGTTAGAGAGAGGAAGCCAACGCCAAGTTTTTCACAAGTTGATGAGGAGCCTCCTGATGATCACATTCCTGCTTGGCTGCCGAAATTTCCGGATTTTGAGACATATGCTCAGTTGCCTGTGAGAACCGAGGGAGCTTCTGAGGAAAAGGCCGATTTACCGAAGCAGAATGCGGAGACTAATAGGCCATCTCCGAACTTGCCATCGCAGCTGGCTTGTAATGGATCTGAAAGAAGAACCTCTTTTACCGGTGTTGATGGAAATAGGGAAAAAGGAACGTTTGGAAATAATCCATACCTGACAACTCCTTTGCTGGCTGAAGAGAAGGAAGTGTCATATGTTGTTCCCCCAGCTCAACTAACAAATGAAATTGTAAGAAATTCTGTTGAGCAAACCAATGTTGTAGGTAACCATGTGCCAGTGCTTGAAACATTTGCACCGGAAATCAAAGCACTGAAGAATAAATCATCCGACTCCGAGGATGCTCAGGGAAGGGTTCTCTTCAACCAAAGATCTGTTGTTAAATTTAAGATAGGAACTGCAAAGAAGCCGTTGGATTCAGGAGCAGATTTGACCACACAAAAGAGTGTTGGACATATCGGCTTCTGGTTTGGTGAGGAGGACAAATGTGACAAGAAAAGAAGGGCTGAGGAAATCCTTAAACAATCTATGGAAAACTCTGCCCAACTGCCCCAGTTGTAAAATTAGATGTGACTAGGAATTGTATACTTGTTTAGATATGTAGCAGCAGAAGCTGATTCCAGGATAACTAAAATTCGGGCCGCTTTCTTTTCAGCATATGACTTTTTAGGATGGCTCTTACAAACCGTGAATTGTTCATTGTTCCACTTTGGCAAGCTTTTGCAGGTATGTGCGTTCCCGTTTGTCACCGTGCAGCTTGTTAGTGAATTAATTTTTTTAGTAGAAACTATTGTGTTACTCCTTGTTGATTTTATGTTGGACTCATGATATGTGTTACCGTTTTTTTTTTTAGTTTATGAGTACCATGCTTAGCTTTTTCCTCTTTCTGGGAACTGAGAAGAGAGTTGTTTACAAATGTTGTAGCTCATTCATGCTCTATGCATGTAGTCTTGTACCATCTAAATTCTTTATGTAATGTAATTTTGGAATGTTAGCGTATTTGTTGAAATGTTATCACGCTTGACTCACTTTTCACTCATTGGTGAAGTACATAAACTGACTTTTCATTCATATGTTCTTTAAGTAAATGCTACTTTTAGATCCATTTTTTTAATGCGAGAAAATGCGAGCCTTGATGTGAATTTTGTCAGCAGATAGATAGCTAACGGAACTTTTCCTTCGGTTACTCTAATCCTTCGACTCCAAAACAAATAGCTTAATAAACTTGGTTTTTGTCTTTTTCCTTTTGTTATAGCAAGATGGATATGCATTTAGATTATACTCCAAATTGGACAACTGTTTTTCTGCACATGCAATTCTTATGAGATACCCATGCATTTGAAATTTAGATTTGAATCATCTAAGAAAGTTGTCAGTAGATAGCCTGCTACTCCATTGAATGGAAGGATGTCCTAGTGCTCTGCATAAGATAGAATCCAAACTAAGATGACTGTTATAACTCAACGAAAGCTATCTCTTTGGTTTTGGACTTCATTATATTTTCAAAATTGGTGTTTGATATGGTTTCATTTTTGTTAGACATGCTGTTATGTCCCATTCTCATCACAGGTATTAAGTTGAGGTTTGTTCTAGAGATCCTCTGAACTCTCCTATAGAGGTTTGTCCAAGACACCCTCCTAGAGATCTATTCATCTGTTTTTGGTTATAACAATCAGTGTTTTGATTGATAGTGTATCTCTCTTGTATAGAGAGAAAGTTATAATGCTAAGCTGACATAAAATATTCATAATTAAACTCCTATTAGAAGTTAACAACCCATTAACTCTTATCAACCTAAATAAACTAAATAACTTGTAACTAATTCTATAATCATTCTATATGATATTGGAAAAACAATTTTGTAAACACTTCTTGTTCTTTTTCTGAACTTATGTAGAGAAAATGGGGCATTGGAGGAGGTTGTTTCTGTTGGGATAATCATTCTAGGTCATTTGCCGTTTAAAGCTTGTCAGCGAAGGTTTTGTTTTCACAGATTAGTTCTACAGCAGTTACCATTCTATCTTCAGTGCTAACAGAACTGGAAACGCATTTAAAAGCTTAATCCACTCTAATGAATATTCAGTCCATCTGATCTTTGTAAGGATACAGCCTCAGTTTTTTTAGGTCTGCAGCAGTAAATAACTACCTTTTCCCTTCGATATGTTGATGTCTCTCTGTGAATATTTGGCTCTAAAGACAAAATGCTCTTAGTTGGTTCGATGACACTAAACGGCATTGTGTGTATTGATTAACCAGCTCTGTGCCTTTTTCTTATGTGTTATTTTTTTTGTTTTTCTTTTAGTGCATCGATAAATGCATGTTAGTTTACCGACATGGAGACCCATCCTTTTTCTCTGGGCACACTGCTTGGGAACATGCTCAATCTGCTTGATTCTTTATTTTGCAATAGACTTTTTTGCTGATTTTCCTGTATTACAGTTTGATATTCCTAAACTTTCATACGATATCTATGAATGTAACTGTACAAGTACATGATGAGTAGATTAAAGGGAGAAACAAACTTTTAGTTGCTTAAATCTTTTATCTCTTTTCTGACTATATGAAAAGAAACAGTACGAGTTAACAGTGTGATGGACTTCTTTTCATTGTATTTGTCAAGCTGTAATAGTGTATGATGAATTAATTCAAACGAGGAACCCTATTTAGTTGATTAAATCGGTTTCCTTTTGCTGATTGGCTTTGTGAGGCCTGAATTTGTTCTTTCAAGATTGAAGCTCAATTACAGAATAGAAGTTCTGAATCAGTACGAAAAGATGCCATGTGATGTACTCCCGCCCCATAAAGATAGGCACAGTTTGACTTTTACTGTTTTTAAGAAATTAGTAGTTGTGGTAGTTAAAGTTAGTTAAATTATGTATTATTACTATTATGTCCTTAAAAGTTTTTTTTGGAAAAGACTCTACCATTAAAAAATTTGTTTCATAAATGAGAGTAAAAATGTTAATATATTTATCATAAATGAGCTTAAAAAGGTAAGTGTGCCTATATATTGGGACACTATATATATAAAGTGTGTCTATCTTTGGGGGCGGAGGGAGTACTTTTCTGTGCTCATCAATTTTTTGTCATCCTATGTCTGGGTTTTTGTCTCATTTATTAAGATGTAGCGCAGAACAATATAGAGGTCAAACAAATCAGTGGACATGCTTTATATTATGGTCATGTGAAAATTCCAATGAGGCTAAATGAACCTTCAATTACCAATGCGTAGGATTTCTGAGCTCTTTTTTCTTTTTTTAAACAAGATACGTCAAACTCTAAACCTCGAAGTTGACAGTGTGTAAACCCAACCTCTTCAGTTAATCCCTTTGTTGAAAGTGTGACAGAAGCTATGGCGACATGAAGGAAATTAGTTCAGCTTTTATTTATGTACATTGGGATTGGATGTGTGGTGTTGGGAAATTTTGGTTGTCGGATTATATTCGTGTAATATAAAAGCAAGTAGCTTATTGTGAGCACAAAATGTTTGCCTCTACATTTGAATCATCTGTTACAGTTGTTTACTCTATTTTACCTTAAACATGCTGCTTGTTGACTTATATTGTTTTGGGAACTAATTGAAGAGGAAAAGGGCATGCATTTTGTTGTTAATGAATACATGTGCTATATTCAGTAATGAAAGCACAACATTGAGTCAGTAGGGATTTTATATATTTTACATCTCTTTTAAGCTTCTTTTAGATTTACATTCTACTTAATTTTACTCAAGTAAGTCTTGCTTGTTTTTGTCTAATGTAAATGAAAACAATAAATTATGCTTGAAGAATGTAGAGGCGAACAATGAAACTCATGTAGAAAGAGGAGTACAGAAGGTTCTATTTGGAGAAGAGTTGTCGTCGATGTCGAGCGGCATGTTTTTCGTTGGCCACAATTTCACATATTAAGTCTTTAAATATCAAGCGCTCAACATCCAGGACCAGCCATGGATCACTGTGACAAGCTGTCCAATTTGATGATTGGTGCATCAAGTCTACCCGTATCATACCTTGTATATAGTCATCTTCTTCATCTAAGCAGCAATTTGAATGAATTCCCTGCAGCCTATCTACCTCAGAGCAAAGTTCTTGCAGAAGCTGTTGTCCATGTGATGTCTTGCCTCCAAGCATGTCCTTGGATGAACTTTCCGAAAGTAATTTGTGTAGTAAAATTTCATTTACGACATCAAATATGAGTTTTCTTCGGCTTGTGACCTGAGCTTCTGACTGGGTAGTATCTCTACCTCTATGATCATCCATATGCTCATTGGTTCTTTTGGCTTGCTCCAGAACAGTGAACAAGTTAGGGTCAATGGGGTAACCTGTTGGATGTAGGTGAATGGTTGTGAAGCCAGATTCAAAATCTCTCAACAGACCTGAGACTATTAGCAAATCAGAAATGTATTTGTGATCTGGATTTGTGCTGTCATAGTGTGGAGTAACTTCATGGTTGATGTCTCCCTCATGAGCAGATAATAAGTGCCTGACATTCTGAACTAGGAACTGTATGACCTCCACTTTCTTATGATCAATCATACAGTTGACAGAAGAGTTTGTGTTGCGTGTTGAGTAGTTCGCATTAATTGGATTCCACTCCATGTCGTCAGGTGTTAAGCCCTCATCATCTGTTGTGAGAAAATCATCAAACATAAAAATATTGCAAGGGAAATAAATCTTATGTTTAAAGTGTGGATTGCAAAATATGACAGTATATTGGCCAGTGTATTCTTTCTCCTATTCTCTCTCATGGAGTAGTATAGTTAGTTTCTTTCTTGAATGATGCAGAGGTTTATCTGAGACAAGCTACTTAACAATGAATTTGAGATATAAATTTATAACCTTTGAAGGCAACTGATTTCTTCTTAATAGGAGATGGCCATTCCTCGCTGTAGAATGTTGCATCAAGGACAGAGACTGGACTTGGCTGTTCTGCAACTACCTTTTCTGTGCTTGTGCCTGCTGCTTGACCCTGAAAAGAACAAAATGATTATGTTATGCATATGAAAGTGTTTAACATGATATGAAGGTTGCTGAGTGGAGAAGACATACCTTCCATTTCCAATCAGCCTCCTGGGATAGAGGCCCATCGATCTTTCTAGATCGGTCTGTGCTGGAGACTTCTTCATCAATTTGTGATGCAAAGCTTATGTTACTGTCAGATTGCAGTGACATTGCATCCGCATGGTGATACGAATCCCTGACCCCTGTGCTGATATCACTCAACTCATCATCACTTCGCTGCAGTTTGGATGATTTTTCTCTTGGTTTCCCACGTGGAGAACTTGAATGTGTTGGCTGTCCGCTGGACTGCTTCCTTGTCCTGTTTGAATCTGGAGGCATGGAAGCAGGATGCTGTTGCTTCTCTAGGACAAGTCTATTCTGAGACTGCTTTTTGTTTATGGTACCTGAGCTCTCACATGAGGTTTCACTTGTTCTGCCAGTGAACTTGGACTCTTTTGAAGTTCGTGGAAGTCTTCTGGATTTGTCACTTTTGCTTGTGGAACGGGGTGATTGGCCAGCATGAATTGCAGAATTTGGTCTTGGTGTTGTATCTTTTGCATTTCTTTGGTTAAATGCTTCCTTTCTGCCATTTGTGGAGTCACTGGTCCGAAGCCTATGGAGGCCTGGTAGACTCTCAGCGAGGTTCCCTGAAGAAGCTGTCTTTTCAGGTTGTCCGTAAAGTTTGGCTGGTTTCATTATCACAATAGGTGACTTCAAACTCTTTGGTGAACTGTTTCCTTTTCCTAAAGTAGAGATGGGACTATTTTTTTGTGTACTTAGCAGATCTGGAACCTTTGTTCTCTGATCAATACTGCTGCTGCTACTTGTCTGAGTCGCATAATTTGAAGCTTCATTTCTGGTTTCCAGAACCTCCTTAGTCTTCTGCATTGCTTCAAGTATTTGTTTAAGAGCTCTAAGATCCTTTCCAGACCTTTTGAACTCTAATTGTGTCAACCTTTTCTCTATTTCACCATATACAGAGAGAGAATTTGATGGTTTTATTGTTGTGACCATGTTCTTTGATGTTGCAGTTTGTGAACTTCTGTTTCCATCTAACTGCTTCCAGGGAGCTGGTTCGATTGGAAATCTTGAGCTTGCAGTTGGTTTCCTGGATGAGAATGCATTTGTTGGGCATGGTGATGCGGGTTCCTTTTGTCGGTATCTCGGCGAACTAGAAAATTGCTTCTGCTTGTTCTCATGAACTGTTCTTGAGAGTCCTACGTGGGCATCAATGCTTCTGGGAGTAGGTACATCCAGTTGCAGAGTCTCATTTCCATCGGTGGACATTGAATCTGGGAGAGCTTCCAATCCCATCAACCTGGCTACCACACTGGATGCTCGTTGGCAGCTTCCCGGTACTTCCTGTTGGTTCAGGGAATTGTTTCTATTCCCGTTCCCCATCACAGATTCCCGTAAAGTTGTACTTGATTTCATTTCGGCCAAACCTCTCATCGAGCTTGCTTTACTATCCAGTGATAACCTTGGGAGCTCCTTGAGCTTATTGGCGGGTTTAAGCGATGACCTTGATTCCCGTCCATCACAAGAGAACCTACGAGTATCCTTTACTGCAGCAGTCCACGAGTCGTTTCTTTCACTAGATTTACGAGGTGATTCTTTAAGTTTATGAAGAACTTGGAATGATTCCTTAATGCCGGAGTTGACAGATTTTGGGGACCGTAAAGGTCGCGGCGAATCAACATACTTCAATTTTTGGCCATAGGCTTCCCCTTTGGTTGGAGTTCTTATTGATAAGCCATGTGATTCTCTATTAATGGAGTCCTTGACAACATCACGTAGATCGAGGGATTGGCGGCTTGACATCGAAGCCGGTGACCTGTGAATGGATGCTTCCCATGCCTGTGTTTCAGCTGCAATGGTTTGGCCGGAAGAGGGTGCCTCCGGCTGACATGCTTTGGTACATTCAACTGAAGCGAAGCTCGATGAACAAGAGGATGACGAAAAAGAAGTTCTGGATGATTCGGTTGAGTTCCTTTGTTTCTCTTTCACGATCTTCTTGTGATTTTTCCCCTGAAATAACTGAAGTTAGACACCTCAATAGTTACAGCTTTTAAAGGAAAGATTGAATGTCTGGGTTAGGTGCTTACAGGAGTCTTGTATGCTGCACTATTGTCCTCACCTTCTTCATTACCATTTCGAGCTAAAAAAACAAGAGCAGATGTGAGTACTCGGGCTGAGAAGGCTAGCAAAATACCAACTACGAATGGCAATACTATTTTTTTTTCTGTTAATCACTTTGTATTTTCCGAGATCGGAGCGGAGAGCACAGCTCATCGCTAGAATTTGAACACGAAAAACATACCCAGCCGAACTTTAAAGCAGAATGAGTTGTCAACTTGATCAACACTTCGTGGTGACAATTATATTTAAATGTTGTATGTGATCACATTATATAATCAATATGTTTTGATGTAAGAATTCTTATCCAACTTATTAATACCCCAAATATTACTATTTCCTTGAGGATTCCATTTTCAATACGAACTTAAATAATTTAAAATCGATCTCAATTTAATTCCATAAAATATATAATTGTGTTGTGACAGATTCGTGGGATATTAGTAACACAGTTTTTTTTTTGGTTTAGACCAAAAAAAACTAGTAATTGAATTATTTCCAGTAAATGTGATAACAGTGAAGAAAAAGTAAATTCTCTCTCGAAAAATAATTAAAGAAATTAAAATCTCAAGTGTGCGTTAAAACTGTAACATCATAAAACAAGACGTGACACTTGTAAATAAATAAATCAACCTTGTAATAGTTTTTTTTCTTTCGAAAACACATGGAAAAAGAAAGGAGAAACAAAAACCTATTTAAAACTAGACATAAACCATGTTATTTTGCTATATTAAACACTGAGTCAACTGTTTAAGACAGTCAATCGAAGCACGACGGTTAATTCGTGTTAGTTGTATCGTAATTATTTCATGTTATTTTTTATCGAATATTCTTATTTGTGACATAAATATTATAAAAATTAAATTTGTATCATTTATATCGTTTCATACAAGTGTACTTACGAATCATATTATAATGTTAAAAATTGATATTAAGAAAACTGTTTAAACTCATCTAAAATGGCAAATTAGCATCATGAATTGGGACAATCTAAGTTCGTAAGGAATTCACATTGTACAAAGCATACATACAAACTAGAATCGATGAAGACGAAAAAAGAGGCTAAGTAAAGAGATAAAAACCTGGTGGAAGTCTCTTATGGCTATGGCCATTTCCACGTCTACTACCACCAAGAAAATGGTGTCTCTCAAACATCTGAAAGATCCCATTCATGCATCCAATTTGCTTTCGTAGATCTGGGTTTTCATCAGACATTTTGTATATGAATTTTGCAGACATTTTCTTCGTCTTTTTTACTGCTCAGTCAGCTTCCCTCCTTTCTTAACAATAATGGCAAGAACATGCGTGTGTGTAGCTGAGGTTATTGAGATAAAAATCAAGAATTTGCAGACATTGTACATGAAAACTTAGGCAGTAATCTCTTTATGGGTTCTGTTATGAGAGGGAGAGGAAGAGAGGATTTAAAGACAAGAAGAAAGAAACAAAGAAGGTGGTGTACTCATTGTAAGATAAAATTAGGTTATTGGGTTTCACATGACAGAGTCAGATAATAATAACAACTTCTGCTACACCCAAAAAGAAACTGAGGAGAAAGAAAAAAAAAACTACTGCTACTGCTCATAATAACATAACCCCACAGCAGAATTCTCAACACTTAACTGAGAAATGAAAGAAGGTAGCAATTAAAACACAGTGAGAGAAGAAAAGGTTGGAGAATTACAGATGGAGAGGAAGAAGAAAGGAATGGTTTGGGATATGGCAGAGTTTTTGGAGGGGAATAAAGGAGTTTATGTGGAAGATATGTAATAAAGCTACTTGGGAAGGATGCAATAAGAACGGATATATAAGAGTATGTGACATGTCCTCACATGTAGGAGTACATATTAAAACTTCATTTAACTTCTTCAATTTCTATTTGTTTTTTTCTTTCTTTAAATAGTTACTTCAATTTAGCTTGGGAAAATTTATGCTTTAGCTAAAATTCTTGGGATAAATTTTTTGGACTAAGTCGTTGAACGAAAGTAAAGAAGAATATTGGTGAAACTATTCCCTTGGAATATATTTTAGAGATGACGGATTTAGAAATTTTGTAAGAGGTTATATTTAAGTTAAAAATTTACGATATATATAAGAAAAATAGACGAATCAGCACAACAATTTTGGTGCTTCTTCTTACACTGGCAATAAGAGAGAATGGTATTGCATGGAGAGACAATACGACATGAGAAAAAACTATTAAAAAAAAAAGAACAAAAGAGGTCCAACTGCTCCCTTCACCCCTTCCGTATTTAGTCAACTTTTATTACCATGTTATCAAACTTTATATTTTTTTTTGTAGTATATATTAATATTGGGAAATGTGCTTATCTTATTGGATGTTGAATTCTTTTGGAGTGACTTTCATCCAATAAATTTATATATATTTAGTGAAGAAAAAGTTGTAAAAAGGCATATTACATGAAATAAGAATACAAATAAAGAGAGCTAAATAATAGTTTAGTTAGAAAGGTGAGTATAGGAGGAAGAGGGAAGTGTGGGGTCAAAATGAAAGAAAGAAGGAATGGAAATGTAAGAGAGAAAGAAGAGAAGGGAAGGGGTGAGATGTGGAGTTTGAAGTGGACAAAATAATGAAGAGAGAGAGAGGGAGGGGTACATTAGCATGTGGAGTATGTCAGGTTGTGGAATAAATATACTCTTAACAACACACAATGTGGATTTATGCACTGGAAACCCACCTTCCCCTCTACCTTTTCTCTCACTATTTCTTACCATCTCGACTTCTCACACACTTAGATTTATATATATGATGTTAATTTCCTATGCGATAATACGTATTTGTGAATGTATAATTGTAACACGGTATAAACGATAAGAAGTTAATTTTTGTGATATTTGTATCATTAATAATGATATTTGATAACAAACAGAATGATACGATTATAATATAATTAATAAAAATTTTCGCATAAGTGCATTTTTAGCATGGTTATTAAAATTTAACTTTTTTCAAGTTTGTCATGAATCTATGGTTATGTGTTTCATGTAGTTGATCTCTTTTTACTTGCTCTTTCCGTCTCACAATAAATGTCGTTTAAGATTTTACACATAAATTAAGAATATATTTAATATATTTTAAGTTGATATTCAATTGACTATTCTTCTTTTTTATTTATATACATAAAAAATATTAAATTAAATTTGTATTAAAAATATAAAATTAATAAAGATAATATTAAAATAAATTATTAAATGTTGGATAAGTAATACAAACCGACAATATTATTGTAAGACTTATATAACCAAACTCCAATGTGACATTTAGTTTTCCTATGTCAAAACTTGGTTGGAATTTTCAGATGCAATGAACTAGAGTTACTTTATTCATCATTGTGTACAAATATAATTCATTGACTGCATCAAAGCCACTTGAATCTGAGTGAGTAATTCAAAAATATCAAATTTCATTGACCATTTGTGCCTTTTTTTTTACCCTACCATTGCTAATATCTTACTTGTGTTACCCTCTAATAACTATATATCATCATCCTTTCTCACTACATTCCTAACCTTTTGAGCTTTCAACCTGACAAATCCATACATTTCTACTCATTTTTACAGTCCCAGTTCTACCATGCTCTTCCTTTATTTTTGTTTATTGTATACAACTTTAGTTCTTTCTACCATTTGATGGCACTTGATCCATCATTTTTCTGTAAAAAAAAGTCAATCATGATGATTAATAGTATTTGGTATGAACTTGCTTCTTGCATAGACATATGAAGGTGGTCTATAGCTAATTAAATGCAAGCACATTCGGTTATCAGTAATATTAGGTTGAAGCATTTATTAATTGATCTCTCCCATGTTATCTTCAATATGATTAGGTAACATCAGAAAGACCAAATATTATTAATCGGACTACCATTTTAGCTGTGACATTTATTAATAAAAATAATAATAATAAATAATACAAGGAGAGGGGAGTAATATGCATGGTATTTAAAAAAGTAAAAAAGATTGATTTGTAAGTTTTATTCTCAAAGCATGACATGACTTTTTTTTTTTCCTTTGTGTTACCAATTTAAAGCACGACAAGACATAGAGAGCACCTTCCTAATCTTAATCTGCAAGCACAATGGCTAAAAGAAATATGGGAAAGTATGTACACTTCCCAAAAAAAGCACCCTCCTTCGAATGAGACACTACAATATAGAGACGGCAAAGGTGGAAAAAAATATATATATATTCCTCTCTTCCGTTCATTAAAAATA
>CANYCX011740366.1:0-14871 GCA_948193385.1 Breynia disticha f. nivosa | reverse complement strand
GCTGAGCAAGTAAAAATCTATTTTTGTCATATCCATACAATCAGCCATGAATTAAGAAGCCTAAACAAAATTTGCAAAAAATAACTATAGCAGCAAGAAAGTCTTCGAATATATTGTTCTCCATATCCAAACCATACAATGGTGCGTTGTCACCAATTTTTTGCTATTTTTACATAAATACATCGCAATGACGCCAAGTGATGATTTCCAAAGACACAACAGAATACCATACAAATCTAATAAATTGAAATGAACAAAAAAAAATTGAGTCCTAATATATAAAATGTCAATCCCTAGATCACAAACCTGCAATCTAAGGTAAGCAAAGATTGGAGTTTCTAGCAAATGAATCAGTTTATCCAGCTGTACCAAAAATTTGACGGTAATATCTTCCTCTACCAATGACTGAATGACAACACATGCATGCTGGTATGTCTGCAAAGATCAGAAAATTATCAAAGCTGCGGCAGAAAAACAAAAGCTAAAAGGCAAATAATAGTTGCAATTTGCGCAGCTCAAATGTTTATGAAGAGGCACTTGTGCTAATAAGCAAAGGCTTATAATTGTCATGGGCTCAAGGAAGCATACAACAAAATGAACAAATCTTTTCCTGACCAGTGATTGTTTTAAAAGATCTTGAAGCTCAGCCAACTCGGACAACGTAAGCAAAATTAAATTGAAAGCCTGAAGAAAATAATTGAAACAAAACTTATATGTTATAATTCTTGAAGAATGAGGCGAAAGAGAGGGGAGATAATTGATGGAGATAATGGTATATGGGAGGAAACGGATGGCGATAGCACGAGAGACAGAGAGAGGGGAAGAGAGAGAGAGAGAATGGTCTTGGATAAATAAATGATTTATATAGGTGGTAATAATAAGAGAAGAATAGAATAAGCTGGTGTTTAAGGAATAAGTATAGGAGAATGGCAAAAAAGGAAAATCAAGATTTTAAGATAGTATCCCATGTCCTTTGTTCGAGTGTGTCTGCCGACATGTTGGGCCTTGCTCCTCTCAATCAGTCCACTGCCACACACCCCGTTTCCTCGTACCCATGAAGTAGCTCATCATGCTGGTGAAATGGCTCGCCTTGCCCATAACAAGAAGGCATGTGCGATATAATTTTATTTCTTTTTAATTCAGCCTATTGTTTTCATTATCATGTTATGCCTCTTTGTAAATATGTATCAATTATGCTAAAAAAAGTCTTTAAATTTTTATAGACATGAATTGCAAAAATTATGCCTAAAACATTAAAAAGAACATAATTACACATATAAACATTGTAAAATGCATGATAAAATGTGTCCAAATATAACCCATTAATGCTAAACAAAAACAATTATTTAAAACGTAATGTTAAGAAATTTACTAAGGCAACAAATTTTAAATGAGGCATATCCTGTCCTGAAAATTTTGTCGCAAAAAAAATAAGTGCAACTAATGTTTCTTCTATTTTAGCGCATTTTGAATTTAGCTCTTGAACCTCATTTGCATTAGTTGGGTTGCTAGAATATGCCTCATGATCATAAGATCAAGGACCAAAAGGAGAACGAGGTGTTTTCCTAGACCTACAACAAGAACCTTCCATTGTGTTCTTTCCCATAAATTTCTGAAATATTTTTCATTAATTTTGCCAAGGTCGTCATCATTTGCATAAGTGTACCATTGTTGGTTCAAATGTTTAGCTAATTCTTGAAGTATTTAACAATTCATAAAATATATTTTGAGTACATAAATAAGGGTTTTAAAAAATAAATTTAAAACTTATAAAAATAATGGTACTTGCCATCTTTTTTTCTGTAGATTCATCAACATATGATCCGTCTTTTCTTATGTATTGCTTGATGTAAAGTGAGAAGGTTCAACTCCTTTCCAGTTTTTAATTTCTGTTATCAAAACATATATAATAACATAATATATAAAAATAAAAAATTGAACCACAAAACTTTAAGACCAACTTCCAAGTCATTCGACATTTTCTTTCGATTTCTAACATGTGATTTGACTCGTTAATTACAATTGAAGGTTAATGCAATGGTTTGTTCCTAGATAAATTGCCAAAACATCTAAACTGGAAGATTAGTTTCATGGTTGTATTTACATGGTGAATGAACTAAAACTATATTTAAGTGTAGGATTTGACAGTCCAAAGTTTACAAAAAACCTAGACTTAAAAGAGACTTCCATATAGAAACCACATAGATAAATCTCAAATGGTTATGTGCAGGAAGGATATGAGGAATAAAACAAAGCTCCTGTCAATAAAATTGCATTCAAGAAAAAATATGAGTGAATTATATTCATGAAGGTGAACAAAATATCTATACCATATATGATGTACAATATTAAAAAACTTAAAAGGTTAGAAACAAAATTAAATAAAAAATATAAACTAACCAATTCACGTCATTTTTAGCATGGTTGATCTTACCAAAGTGTCAAAACACTTATTCACATTAGCATTAGTAAAATTGGTTTAACACAATTTCTTTAGAAAACACAAAAACTATAAGTTCAAATGTTTAATATAAAAATTAATAATGAAAGGTAAAATGAAGAAATATTATATGATGTTCCTCAGTAAATCAATGATTAACCAATACACGCCATTGGCCCTCTATCACACTGTTTGGTTTATTTGTGAAATTTCTTCCTTGGTTTTGGTAGGATGACAATATTTTGATTTTAAATCGATTTTATATCCTCTCCATTTTTTGTTCAATGATTTTAGTATCCAATCCTATAGAGTTGAAGGATACAAAACTTGGATTGCAAAAAAAAAAGCATTAGTTAGAAATAGTTTGTTGTGACAAATACATTTTAGTTAAATATTTAATTTTATTATGAACTGAAATTACCTCCACTCTTTTCAGCATTCATTGCTTACACACTTCATATTATTCATCCTTCCAATTTTTTATGCTTAATAGTGCATAGTGGACTAGTGCAGCAATTGTTCCTAGAAAAGAACCAAAAAATTTTCCTTCTCTTGTTGATGATTGACCTTAGTTGTCGATTTCTACAAAGATTCTCTCATTTTGTTTCAAATTGTTCAAAATCTCCTTACACTTTGCTCTACCCGTTTTCGTTTAGTTTATGTACCAACATTATCTTTTAGGGCTATTATTATATTAAATAATAATATTAATATCATAAAATTTTAACAAGAAAATTATTTAAATTAACGTATTTGGTATATTAAATTTACCTATTATTGTAATAGATTCATCTGTATTTTCAAGAATCTCGTTTGATTTTTCATTTGTGGTATCTTCATAATCTTGTTCAGTACAGTTTGAATCGCCTAAGTAATTTAAATCATTTTGTCTTTGTGGAGTCTCTTATGAATCATTGGCAATAATTAAAAATCTTTTAAGAGTCTATCCTTCCATGTCATCATTGTATTTTTCAAACATATATGAAAATTATTCTTGCAAATATATGCACAAATAATAATGTTAATAATTAAGATTTTTCACTGCAATGAGAAAGAGGAATTGACACTAATTCTCAATAAAGTTTATTTTCTAGAGTTATCAATTTATTCTTCATTAGAAAAATTGATTCTAAAAAGGCGTCCTTTCTTCATGGTTAGGTAAAAAATCAATAAACCAATACATTAGAGTTATTTCATACAATATTAATTAAATAAAAAGTAATGCGAAGTACCATTGCTTTGTAGTGCTATCTGAAAATAAAACAAATCAGAAGTTTTTCCTCCCATTGTCATCCAATAACTCCAAATAAAAATGAATTATAATAGGAAATTGCATTAGCTAAGATTCTTTCACCAGTTTTATTTAGCAAAGAAAACAGACGATGAGAATATTACTAACCAAATCAAGGCAAAAAGACTGTAGTTAAGAAGTAAATGACATTTCCATTTGAGATTTGACTATCAGTTCTAATTTAATAATGTTTATGTTAACAGTAAGAAGGTGATAAAAAAATATACAAGTAACATGGAATACAGTAGGATTCATCTTAATCAATAATAGAATAAACTCTCTTTAAACTAAGAATAAAACTTACACAAAGGAATTAATCATCAGGACATCTGTACACTTCACATCGACAATCATAAGCACTAAACCAAATAAAAGAAATAACAAGATATATATATATATATATATATATATATATATATATATTAGTATAATCAATCCAAACAATGCATCCACATTATAAGAACAACAGTTTTAACACCATAACAAAGAAAACTAGTTACTTTAAATTTTCTTCATTCCCTAATCATGTTGTTAATAATACATAAATTCTTAAGAAATTATTTGGATTAATTCAACAAAATAAAATAGAAATATTATACACAAAATTAGATGTTCCCTAACTTAAAGAAATTAGTGAAAAATAATCTAAAAAGAATAAAATACCAATTTTAATGAAGAAGGGGGAAAATAGAAAGAGTCAATGTGTTTCAATGAATTAAAATGGTTGCATGTTAATTTTTTTTGGGGAAAAGTTTAGCATGATAGATAATGGGAAGAGCCTTTGTACACGTGTAACTTATTTTAAGAAAAATGAGTTATGTTTAGAGTTTATGGAAATATCATTTTAACAAATACGTTTGATGTTTAGAAGGAGCTATAGAAGTCTCCTATGGATGAGTCATTTAACGTTAAACTCCTTTTATTGTTGCTTCTTCATTCTCTCTACACTTGAAGATGGGCAAAGCATCAGGTAAATTGTCTATGTGAGTGTCTCTGATCAAATGGAGGTACCAAGTCTTAAGATTTATCATTCAATTTTTTCATTTCTTTTATATGTTATGTTGGGGTTTCAACAACCTATTTATTGGTGGTGCCCTCACCGGCCACCATCTAGTGGTGGAGGCACCACCCTCTTTTAGAGGAGGCATCGAGGAGGAATGAGTGTTCTGTTGGATGACGGTGACACATGATGATGGTGTGGAGGTGGAAATGTTGTGACAATGCAAAATATTGAACATATTTTCAATAGTAACATCATCTTCTTCTTCTCTATCACTAAACCCATTGACTTCACTTTGCAAGACCCACATAAAACCTTTAAACCTCAATAACTATTTTGGGTACTTCTAGATATGCACTAAACGGCCTTAAACATCACTAAAAAGGCCAAAGTTTGCATCTTTTAGTCCCTTGTCTAATAGATATGTTTCTTAGTATAAAATAAGTACTGAGATTGATGCAATGTTAATTTAGGCAGGAAGTTATAATAAAGACAACTGATGAATTGGCTTGTTCACGTTCCATAATTACGATCAAAATAATTTTTGAAGAAGATGAGTTTATGAAGGCAAGACTATACAATGGATGGCTTCCTTATTTGTATGATCTCCCTTTTTCTTATTATGACAATGTCTTAAGATTCCTGATAATCTTACAAAAGTTCATGACCTGGTTTGTACATACAGTAGGCTCGTAGAAGGTCAGAATATTGGTGTTAACAGAGTTGGTCGTATTTGTAATGCCCCAAAAAATAAAATAATAAAACAATAGAAAATAATAAGAAAAGGAGATAGTAAAGATAATAACTACGAGAGAGTCGATAATCTAAGAGTTGATGGTACGAGCATACCAGTTTCAACGAAAGACCAATCAAAATCATGCATGTAGTTGAATCCAGAGAGAATGTGCGGTCAGATGGAGGTACATGTGGTGGGCACGACCACGCATAGTCCATATGACCACATGTAGTGGCATCTGATGTTGAGTAAAAAGAAGAAGCACAATTCAGGAACTAGAACCTCCAAAACCTCAACCACAAAACACTTTTGTATGAAAATTTCACTCGTAGGGGGTAAGTTCAGTTATTCTAATATCAACACTCTCAACATTAAGGTAAGAATTTAAAGTTTCCCTTTTGGAGTTTAGGGTACCTTATGTTAATGGAAAATTAGGAGAAAGAGGATAATGTTGATGGGAATTCTTAGGAAAAGTTACGAGTTAGGGAAGAAGGATTGAGTAGTGGAAGTGTCAAGGATGGGTATAGGACGAATAAATTATAAAGTCAAGGAAATTAACGAGAATACAAAAGGGATAGGTAATGAAAATAATCGTAGATTTTCAACATAACTTTATGAAATTATGTATAGGGTTCGAGGAGGAAGGAGTTCCCGAGCGGTTGTTGGAGGGGTTTGTGGTAGAGCATACGCAAAGTCAGTTTGTGTCTTCTTACTTTATTTCCACTATTTAGCTTATAATTCATGGTTAATTATATTGAAGTGTTTAATTGCTTTCTGTGTTACTTGATGGAAACGTGTAGGATAGAGAAGGTTCAAAAGTTTTACTGATTGATATGTTTTGAAATGTCATGTTTGCGTATTGTTATGATTTGTGTGTTTGTATGTGCATGTGTGTGTTGTGAATTTGGATAGATGAGTCAATTGTATGGAAATGTGATTTTGGAATTTTGTGTGTTTGACATGTTTGGAATATGCATCTAAAAAGGTTAATGAGTGTGATATTGGTCAATTTTAATATATGATATGAGTGAGAAAACAGTTGATTGTAATGTGTATTGATTGAATTCAGAAGTCAGTACTTGATCATAGATGCATACATATACATATTATCATATGCACGATGCATTAGAGGATCAAGGGGCTCGTAGAGACATACAGGAGAAACGGGTTTGTAGGAATCATATGGAGTAAGTGGCTCAAAATTCATATGGAGCAAAAGGCTCAGTTTCATGTGGAACAACAGGCTCATTATATTTTTAAGGAGCAAAGGGCTCACTTTGAAAAGGGCTCAAAAGGGAGCAAGGGGCTCTAGTGATTTTAGGGAGAAAAGGGCTAATCATAGTGCACTCATGTTATGTCACATATCATGTTAGTCATATTTGTAAATTGGTTAGTAATATGAAAGAAGTGTATTATTGGTATAATCGTAATCACAAAAGGAATCGTTCCCTCGATTAATCGTATTATGGAGTTAGGGCTCATATTCATTGAAGAAAGATGCTAAGGCTTGAGTCGTGTATGAGTCATGTTATTGAGGATTATTTAGTTTTGTTGCATAGCTTGCAATTTTCAAAGTTTATGGGTATTAACAGGTAGTCTTGTGGGGATGCACATACATGGAATGAAATGGTCATTTTGCTATGAATGAATCGTATGTTCTTTACTTTATTTTTGGGTTGATTGCTTGCATGAAAAATGGGAGGATGTGGTATTATTTGTATTACATATGATTGTTGTTGAAGTGAGAATTGCTAGAGGATACAGGAGACTGCGTTGTGCGAATGCAACTATGCGTGGTAGTAGTGTCCAAGTGTAGTTTTGAAATCACCATGCATTTGTCATGTACGCAGGGCAACTACGTGGGGCCCCTACGACCATGCTCAGTGGCCAACTCACAGCGCGTAGGCCCCTACATCCTAGTAAACTATATGAATTGTTATATGTTTTACTTGTATTATGAATTGGCTATGTGCTAAGTAGGGATTTGCACTCTTTTGGGAAAAATAATTGCTATCGTATGAACCTTAGGCTAAAATCAGATTATTAATAAATCAGTTGCATGTTAATAACTTACGATTGAATTATATCCTACGTAGTGGGGCAAGGGTGAGATGTACTTACTCATTTAGTTAATATACTCACCCTCCCTTTTTCCATCTCTTTTTCCTTTACTTTGTGGAGGGCAGGCTGACCGGCTGTTAGTAGACTTTTTGGAGTAGGTTAATTTTGACGCTTTGGAGATCGAGTGGTGAGGTTAGGGATCCATCTAGTTTCTCTACCTGTCTCCATACTCTATTTTAGGAAAATCTTGTCTTCAAAATGGATTTCAAATTTTCCATAGTGTTATCTCTTGCTTTAATTGTGACATGAGGTTTAGTTCCCTCATCGCATTTTAATGACATGTATCTCTTATGAAACTAAATTACATATGATTCCCATGATGCATGTCTATAAATATTTGAGCATAAAACAATGTAGTTTGAGTATCTATTATATACATTCATCCACATAATTATGACATTTGAGTCGCTTAGTAAATCATGGTTGCATAATACCCAATGCAAAAAATTTACGCTGATAAACTGTCCGCCCAAAATGCAATACTCATTTTTTGAATACATTATATAAAATATGCAATTTTGGCAACCATTTTTTTTTCTTTTTAAGACAATTCAAAAAATAGGAAGGAAAAGGAAAGATAAATGAATCCTTCATTTTAAAAGCGTGACTAATGTTCAGTCATATACAAAATATGTAAAATAATACAGAAGCATGATCAATGATTACAAATCATGGCATGTAAATCATTTTCTATACTATGTTTCTATAAATGTACAAAAGAGGGTATAAAAGAAAACCCCAAAACAAGCTAAGCAGCTGACCTAAAACACAAACATCACCTCCCAAACATAACCAAAAGAAGTCCCGACCACAGTTTACTGTCGCTCTGCATAATCACCACAAACACACATGAATATGAGTAATTAATTACCCAGTAAATACACCTACAACACTTACCTTGGTAGTTAATACATAAGTACTCGTTGGTAAAGTGTTTTAGGTGTTTTATGTACTAAGGATATAGTAATCATTCTATCATTATCTACTTTAATAAGCATTAGTACGTTGTCCATGGTAAGGAATCATCATTCTTAATTGTTCCTAAATTCCAAATAGTATGTCGATTATTTTTTCCATTTTTCCTTCTTAAATCTTCTGTTCATCACTCTTTTATTGGTAAAAACAATCTGGGGAATGATTTAGGTAATCCATTTGCCAGCCTGTCTTCCTTTCCTGGAATTCCCTAGAATTTAAACAGTTTTGGAAACAGTGTACAACCAGCCAATCTCGAACCCATTTTGACTCTATTGAAATTGCCTGGAAGTGGAATGGTTTGGAGTACGGTTTGGAATTCCCCACATCTTCACACAACTTATAGTCAAAACATAGGCATCTAATTTTAATCATAACACACAAAGTTATCCTCAAACACACAACATTCACACCTTAATCTCAAAACATTACTCAGGCATTCCATCAATCAATCCACTCAAACAATCGACCATTTATCATTCAAAGTTATCACAGAACTCCATCAATTGACTCAATAACCATTTACAAACTTATAATTACACTCATTCAAATTTTCATTCTCATAATAACACAATGCCAAGTATGAATGTATGCATCCATGAATGCTAATGCAAAACATATGAACGCATGCCCCAGGGTCTTTCTTTCGTATGAGAGATCTCTTCCTTGTTCATTTTGGCAATTCTCCTTTATTATATGTAGAGTTATTGCTTTGTGGTAATTCCCCTTATAAATTTATAGCTTTCTCTCTGGTGGCATTTCCCCTTATAAATTTAGAGCTTTTGCTCTGGTGGAAATTCCCCTTATAGTTTTAGAGCTTTAGCTATTTTATCAATTCCCTTTTTTCATGAACATGCAAGGATGCTCATGTTATGTCCATATGACATGAATAAATGAAATGCAAGCATTTCCAATTTCATCATCTAAACCACAACATCATAACTTTTGAGCATTCATAATTCCAACCTTATGCCTATTATCATGAAATCATCCATAAATTCGTATCACATCAAAACACCACTCACAACTTACCCAAACACATCATTCATTCAAATATCTCACATAAATCTTAGCTTAGCCGATCACTAATTCCAAACACAAATCATCACCATACCCATATCCAGAATCAACCGAAATATAACAACACATCAAAACGCACTCATCAAACACATTATAATTTTTGCACTTAAGTTCCTTTCATACCATTTCATAGCACATTGAACATTATCATAAATTATTCCTCATCCATCAATTAACTCACAAGGCATAGAAGCATTGCATTCATCACTCAAATCACATTAAGCATTAAGTTCATTTTAACACACATTAATATAACATTTCAACATTTCACAATCAATTGTATATACTTAACCATACAAATGCAAGACATACCAAGCTAAGTATGTTTCAGTGCACTTACCTCAAAATCTCGAAGTCAGCTCGTCGATCAACTCTGAATTGAGTTCTAATTATCACCTCCTACACAAATCAAACACATTTCATATCATATATAACATACTCTACTTATTTCCTCATTTGTACCTCTAATTACACAAACACCCCATTTTACCCAAAACCCTAAAATCCCTAATCTTTCCTCAATCTTCTTAGTTTATGTTAAATATTTGTAAATTTAGAAATCCCTGTAAAAACCCATTTAAACCACACATCCTCACTCCATTTCTCACAAATCTTACTCCGGGCTTAGAGATTTACCTTTATTTAAGTCGCCTCAAAACTCTTAAATTCATCCAAATGGATACTTCAATGTGGGATTATGGAGATCTAGGTGTGAAAGGTAAAGATTAATGTTTGGGAAGGTATTGAGAGTGTTTCTTGTGGTTTGGGAGAGGGTTTTTGTGTTGGTGTGAGCTAGGGTTACCAAATGACTCCTCTCTGCCTTTCAACATAAATACGCGTCTAATTTTAAAAATTGGTCAAGTCTAATGGTTTACCGAAGAGTTTACTCAAACCATTTGCCCAACTTTTTTGCGTTTATTCAGTGCAAAATTAAAATTTTGCCAGTAGTGGAAACAGTTTAGGTAACTGTCTAGTCAGACTGTTTCCAGTCATTAACTGCTACTGTTCGCATAGTATTTTGCTATTATAAGTTATATTTTTTGGGGCGTTACATAAATAAATACAAAGTGAAATAAAATGGGTGTCACATTTAGTGGTATTAGAGCGAGGATTAGATTCCTTGTGGCATATGGATAGTTTTTAAATAAAGTTCGTTTATTTTTGAAAAATTTTTCTAACCTTTATGACTGTGTTTATCAAATTATAGGATGGATCCCAAGGACGAGCAAGCAACCAATCCCTCTAAGTCTATGGAGTCCGTACAAGGACAAGGGGATCAATCCTTGTCCGAAGAATAGCTAATTAATTTAATACTAGTGCCACAACATCCAATGTTTCAACAGGTCATGGAGATGTTGCAACAAGCTACTCAAGCAATTGCTACCCAGGCAATTCAGGCTGCTATGTCGGCCATTCTTACTGTTCAAGCTCAGCAATAGGTTGCAAAACGTCAAAGAGCACCAGAGTGTAAGGATGACTAGGACAAAAACTACATGCAGTTTCACCAACATGGTACGACCATCTTAAGTGGTGCCACCATCTTCAGTGGTACAACTGACCCCACTAAGGTAGAGGACTAGTTGAACAACACTATGAGGATAATTAATTGCCTCGATTTTACATCGACACAGATATTGTAGTATGCAACGTATTTAATGGAGCAGGACACACTATATTGGTGGGAGAAGATTCTATGCATTCAAATAGTTCTGACCACGGTGACTTGGGTTAATTTTTAGCGAGAGTTCATGGCAAAGTACACACCATTTATTTATAGGGACCATAAGAAGATGGAGTTCTTCGAGTTAACGAAAGGGAATTTATCTGTGGATGAATACGAGAGTTAGTTCACTCTGCTGTCTCGGTATGCCTCAAAAGAGAATACAATCGATAGGATGTGGCGAGAAAAATTTGAGTTGGGGGCTTAGATTCGAAATTTAAAAGGCCCTAAACGTTAAGGTGCCAATATATTCCTCACTATTAAAAATGGCTCTCCATCCTGAAGAAGTACTATTAGAGGCGAATAGAGACAACAAGTGACTTGGGGTGTCGGGCAGTTTCAGTGCTCCTACAGGACAAAGAAGGATGCTAGAGTGTTAAGAGTTCTAGCCGTTAAGGTGTCAGAGGAGGTAGAGGACCTTATTCGGTTGGCACCATATCAAGAGGTTAGTGACAGTATCTAGATAGGGTCGTCTAAGTGAGGGAACATGAACGATTATCTGTTTTTACTACAATAGAGAAGAACATATGGAGAGAAATTGCTACCAAAGGCAGCCAGATGAGTTAATGGGCGTTCTAAGGTCACACAACAGTGTGGCAGACAACTGGATCATCGGTGGTTGAGGTAGGGGACAAAGAGGACCGACCGACTCTACAGGTAGGACTCTCAAAGGGTCACAAGTACCTACCACAGTCGCATCACAAGCCAGGGTTTATGTCATGACTAGAGACGAGGCGATAGACCAGCCCAACATACTGACCTGTACTATATCTATTTTTGGTCTTCGCAGTTTTAGTTTGATTGACCCAAAAACGAGTTGCTCTTTATAAATAAAAAATTTACACAGAAAATAAGAGAGCAAGTAGAAACGTTATGGTATTTAATAGTTGTATCTATACCGATAGGGGACATTTTAATAGTGGACACAATAGCTATGGCTTGTGAGATAAGGATGAGAGAGCAAGAATGGAATGCTAACTTAGTGTTATCAAGATGTGCAAGTTTAATGCAATTCTCAACATGGATTGGCTATCAAAAAATCATGAAGTGGTAGATTATTTTACAAAGAAGGTGAGTAGGAAAGTGAAAAGAGAGAGGAAGATTTTCATGGTGCGCAAGAGAAAAATCATACCCACTTGTTTAATATCAGTAATATCAATAGTTTGATTCATAAAAAAATGGTTGTGAGGTCTTTCTGGTAGGTGTGGTGGAACTCAACACATTAGTAAAGGGATTGGCCAAGATGGAGGTAGTGAGCGAGTTTTTGTAAGTATTTCCAAATGACTTGCCAGGGTACTCCCTCTCCACGAGATGAATTTTTTATTGATACGGTACCGAGAGTTGCACCAGTCTCTATTGCCTCGTAGAATATAAAATTAGTAAAAATTAAAGAATTGAAGAAGCACATGGAGAAGTTACTGGAGAAAGTATTTATTCATCATAGTGTATCTCCTTGGGAAATGCATTCTTTTCATGATAAAGAAAGATAGGAGCATGAGGTTATGCATAGATTACCAACAGCTGAACAAGTTCACAGTAAAGAACCGTTATTAACATAAATGATCTATTAGCTAGATTGTGAGGAGCAATAGTGTTATCAAAGATTGATTTGAGGTCGGGGTACTGGCAATTAAAAGTGGAGGAGAGTTTGTTTCAAAAACAACATTCTGGATTAAATACGAGATTTTTGAGCTTATAATTGTGCCATTTGGACTCTCAAATGCACTCACTGCTTTCATGGCCTTGATGAATCGCATCTTTCAACTATACTTGCAGCTTCATAGTGGTGTTTATTGACGACATTCTCATTTATTCCCAAGGCAAGGAGCAACATAGAGAACATCTAAGAATTTCATTCTATGAACTAAGGGCAAAATAATTGTATGTCTAGTTCAATAAGTTCGAGTTTTGGAATCTGGAAGTAGTGTTATGGGGACACGTGATATCCCATCACGGTGTTCAATCAGATCCCTTCAATTTAAGGCAACATAAGAGTGGGAGTTGCCAAAGAAGAATGCTCCCTTTCAGTAAGGATTTCTCTAGAATAACCAAACCAATGACTGAGTTACTAAAGAAGAATGCTCCCTTTCAGTAGAGTGAACAGTGCCAAAGGAGTTTTGAGGAATTGAAGACCCAATTATATGGGCCCCAATCTTAGTGTTACCTTTAAAGAGTATGGCTTATATGGTATACACTAATGCTTCTAAATTAGGGATAGGCAGAGTATTAATGTAGGAGGGGAAAGTTATACCTTATACATCGAGATAATTATGAGCTCATGAGAATAATTATCCATTGTATGATCTAGAAGTAGCATCCATCGTGCATGCTCTTAAGGTTTTGAGACATTATCTACAGGAAACTTTTCAAATATTCAGTAACCACAAGAGCCTAAAATGTATGACAATCCAAAAGGAGTTGAACTTGAGACAAAGGCGATGGATTAAAATAGTCAAAGATTATGATTGTACCATAGAGTACCACCTAGGGAAGGCGAATATGGTGGCCGATGCACTAATTTGGAAGGCACATGAAAACCCAGGATTAATAACTTAAAAAGGTTGAGTCATTATTCTCTCTACAAGAGTTTAGGGTTCAGTTAGAGTTGGTAGAGCAGGCGATGTTGGCACACATATAGGTTAGACCTCAAATTTGGGACAGAATAGTGGAGAGACAAGGGGATGGCTTAAATCTGTTGAAGACTAAGTGAAAGGTGGATAAAGGAAAAGTAGAAACACCTCATTGATTAGATATGGAGGGCATTTTGTATTATGGGCAAAGGTTATGTGCGCTAAACTTTCAATAGTTAAAGAAGGAGATTATGGATGAGGCGCACTCATCAGTGTATGCAGTTCACCAAGGTAGTACTAAGATGTACCATGATCTAAGGGAAGTTTATTTGTGGCCCAGAATGAAGGTAGAAGTTGCAAAATTCACAGCTAGGTGTCTAACTTACCAATAAATAAAAACAGAACATCAACCTCTAGTGGGTAAGTTAAGGTCACTAGTTATTTCAAAATGGAAGTGAGAGAAGATAACCATGGATTTTATTGTGGTTTTTCCACGTACATTCAGGTAGTATGACTCACCGATTAAATAAGTTGACACATTTCCTAGCAATTAGAAAGGATGATATATTGGATCGACTGACAGATAGGTATATGGAAGAGATTAAAAGATTACTGGGGTATTGGTATCCATCATATCAGACCAGGATCCAAAGTTCACCTCACACTTTTGAAGAACTTTACAAAAGGATATTGACACCAAATTACACTTTAGTACAAATTTTCACCCATAGACTGACGGACAGTCAGAGCGAACAATCCAAATCCTTAAAGATATAATTCAAACATGTGTGTTAAAGTTCTAGGGTAATTAGGATGAGCATCTACCTCTGATTGAGTTTTCATACAACAACAGTTATCACTCCAATATCAGTACCTTGTATGGCAAGAAAGGTCAAATCCTTATTTGTTAGATGTGGAAGGTCTGAGGCAAATTAAGGGAC
>CANYCX011740308.1:0-15571 GCA_948193385.1 Breynia disticha f. nivosa | reverse complement strand
GATTTTATTTTTGGGGTTCACATTGTTTACGGGTATATTTATATATTACGGGACTGGTTTTGTGTATATTATGTTGTATTAGTTGTTGTAATTGAACCTTGAGGTAAGGTATGAGTATGTTGAAAATGACCATATTTGGGTTTTGATTGCGATTTGATTCGTTTGAAATTTTGGGGACGAAATTTCTTAAGTGGGGGAGAATTTTAACATTCTCAAATATGTTAGGATTGATATATAAGGGAAATATGTCAAAAAGGAATCGAATCAGATCGAAATAGGTTGAGAAAGTGAATAATATTACAGACAGCCCAGATTAACGTACGTTAATCTGGGGAGCCTTATGAATAGCGCACGTTATTCAAGCTGAAAAATAACGCACGTTATTTTAAAAATAACGCACGTTATCGTACTAAACACCTCATTTCGAACCAAAAACACTTCTAAACACCTCCAAATGTTCTCTCAACTTCTAGAAGTCATCCTAGGGTGTTCTAATCATTCAAACAACCAACAAATACAAGAATTATAACAGATTAATCACGGAATCATGCTCTAAAGGTGAGTTTCTCTTTTTTTAAAGAGGAATTTCTGATTTCGATTCGAATTTGATGTGTAAAATGGATATGTTTGGTATGGTTTTGATGGGTTTTTGCTGTAGATCATTAATCTATCAACTAGAAACATCAAAACATAAGATTTGAGCATGATTCAAGAATTTCAAATTTTTGGAAAACTTGTAAATTATGGAATTCTGGAAAGATAGAAAATTGTAACAGGCTTGGTTGATGATTAGAAACTGATTGGATGATAGAAAACATCATTTGGTTGCTTTAGAATAGATTGGTTATGGAGGAAGCTTACCAAAATGTTGAATTTTGATGGATAATTGGATTTTGATGATTTTGAAGGTAGAATCAAAGTTGAAATGGTTAAGTAATACCATATTTATGATTAAATTTGTACAAAAGAATCTGTACGACGAGAGGTGTGATTCTGGGAGTAGAGTTTTCGTCGAGTTTTGGACGTATGTCGAGGTAAGTGTTCTTACGCTTACTAAATTGAATCTCACACCCATCTCTAATTAATCTTGCAGCCATCACTGCAGAAACAAAACAGGAAGGTCCCTCCGCTCACTACAAGTAATACCTTCTTCTCGCCCTCAACTTCCACAACTACTTCCTTCGCATAACAATCAAGCAGTGCTTTATTCTGGGACAACCAGTCCATGCCCAAAATCACCCCAAAATCCATCATCCTCAACCAATCCAATCCTTAACTCACAATTTCTCAACACATTACTAACCATAACAATACCCCCAGCTGGCATCAACACAGTTACTAGATAACCCAAAGACTCCACACTACTACTAAGCTGCTCTACAATCGACTCACTCACAAAAGAACAAGTAAACCCAGGGTCAATCAACACCAAAGTAGAAAGTGTAGAAATAACTATCATACCAGTGATCACATCAGGGTTGACTGTCGCCTCATCACATGTTATAGCATAGACACGTGCCTGAGGTACAGCTGCAGTTTGAGAAGCTCCCCCGCCTCTCGAGATGATATTCGCAGTCTTCCCACCTCTACCTTAGCCTCTGCCAGTAATAGCAACTCCCCTATTATCAGCCACACTACTCTGTCCTGATACTGCTCTCCCCTCATCTTTGGCCTTTACATGACAGTATCTGATCTGATGCCCTGGTTTGTTGCAATAGTAACACAACTGGCGAGTGCCTTCACCACTATGTCCTCTAGTACCCTACTGTCTATAAGCAGGGGGTCTATAAGTGTGACTTTCCCTACTCCCAAACCCACTCCTCTAATGACTGCCTCCTCCACTGGTGCTCATAGGAGGCCTGAAGTCAGTCTTCTTCTTCCCTCCAGTGGCGTTGGAACCACTGGAGACCTTCAATTTCTTGCCCTCTCTTCGACCCTCTTCGATCAAGAGCTCCTCGGCTCTAAGTGTTGTCTCCAAAAGCATCTGGTAAGTAGGTGGCTTCATAGTAATGCAGGTGCAATATTAAACTGCAATCTCCTGTCAAACCGGTCCCTCCTCTGGACGTCAGTGGCCACATCATCTGGCGCATACCAGGAGAGTTTAGTAAACAAAGCCTCATACTTAGTGACAGTCATATCCTTTTGCTTAAACTCTAGGAACTTTATCTTCTTCCTACTGAGGTAATGTGGTGGAGTGTATTTCTCGGCTAACTTTCTCTAGAAATCGCCCCAAGTAAGTGTGGGATGGTCATCCTGGCTCCCAGGGACTGCCTCCCACTAATCACAAGCTCCCTTCTCCAATAGAGAGGTAGTGTACCTCAACTTTTGCTCTGGTGTGCACCTCATACGGCTAAGGATCCGCTCCGTGTGTCGAAGCCAGTCCTCAGCCTCAGCTAGGTTAGTGATCCCCTCAAATGCCTTTGTGCCCTGCTTGCGCACCTTACTGAAATTTCTGTCAATATTGAGGCCCTCTCTCTGCTGACATCCCTGCCTGCCCATCATCTGTTGCAGCATAGTATGATAAAACTGGGCATAGGTGGAGTTTAAAAGTGGTAAGGCACCGGGTGTAGGTGGTGCTCTATGTCCTGGGGATAGTCCTTGCCCCTGCATAGACTCTTAGGACTCGACGACTAGCTCATGTGATACACGTCTATGGGCTCCATCCTATCCAATCACCATGAAAAAGTTTTAGTTTTATAAAATGTCATGCAATGAAAAACAGTTTTCTGGCACAGTCTGCAGGGAATCTAATCCCTGCTCTAATACCACTAAATGTAAACCCCAATTTCGATAAATTCATTTTTAAATAAACCCTGATTTTTTGCACCATTTTTTTATAAATCAATACGAACACATTAACAAATGAAATGTATAAAGAGTGGCACGCATGCATTTCATTAAACCAAGGCCAAAATACAATCAAATGTAAAGTATGCAGAAGCTAACAGTTTCGGTTTAAAACAATCCATGATGCCATAAATCTATACTATGTGACGTATATATATACAAAATGTAAAAGGTATGTTATTCCAAAAATCCACTTGGAGCCGACCTATCTGCGAGTATCACAACCCCTAGCATCGCTGAAAAAATGTCCCACCACCAGCTACTGTCTCTTTGCACAGATTTAAAACAGCAAAACAAAGGTGAGTATGAAATACTCAGTAAGTGAATCCTTATAGTTGTCAAGCTGAATGAGCAGGGGAACCTTCGGCCAATGCGGGTGTGCTCGTAGAACACAAAGCCGCATTCGCGCCTAGCCTCCCTAATGGCTCATCGTCGCCATGTAAATATATTCTGTTTAGGTATATTATGTATTCAAACATTAGTAGTTTCTTATCACATTACCCTAGTTCATATTCCTTCATTTCTAATCTCTCCTAATGTCCTCGCTTTCTAATTAGTACAAGACTACGTCACATTAGACCAACATTCAAATACAAATGTCCCTTAAAATCACACAATTTTAGTCTATCCATAGCAGGGAAACGATCAAAGGAACGGCCATAGGCCATTCGCCCCTGTTACGCCCAGTTACAATTAGAACGGCTGGGAGAACGGCTTGCTTGGCCGTTCCCCAGCCCATTCCGACCTGATTTGCCCAGAAAATCCAGCAACTTTACACTTAAAACATTTCACAAACAAACAAATACATAATTGGCAATTTACAAACACTTCTCAGTCACAACCTCAATTCTCAACACCCTTATTAAGTTCAAATCATTTCCATAGCTTATAACCACTTATAAGACCATTTTAACAAGTCATACTTAGCAACTTCCACTCACACATACAATCATCTATCTCATGCCAACATCATAGCATCCATATCACAATTTCAAGCTAATATCACATTAAAAAGCACAACCTTGCATTTGAGCACAATGACATATATGTAAGTATATCATCCACTCTTAACTTAAAAATATACCCATTCAAGGTAATGAATCATGAATGCATATGTATGCAAATGCCAAATGCAACATACAACGTCATGCTCCGGAGTCTCCATATCTCAAGAGAGAGTCCACTCTCTTTGCGCATTTGAACACGAGTCCCTTGTTTTATATTTTGTGCATTAGCCAAGAGGCCCTCATTTCTTTTCTCATATACAAGAGATAGTCCACTCTCTCCGCGCTCTTGGACACGAGTCCCCTGTTTTCGTATAAGAGAGAGTCCACTCTCTTTGTGCGTTGATAGGACCAATTATGCACATTTATTCTATTCATTTATAGTTGATCTTCATGACATTTTATTAGATAAATCATATAATTGTAGAAGCTTATGTTCATTTTGGTTTTATCTAGGCATGATTAAGGAACGTGAAGATTTCTCTATGTTTTGATGAAAAAGAAGGCACATCAAGCGGAGCCATGTTGTAGCCCAAATTCATGAATCTTTAAGCTTGGTTTGTAATCAAAGACAATGGCCATAATGGACATAAAGATTGTGGTCTTGCAAGCAACAAAATCAAGATGCACTTAAAGGTGAATTGGCGCTTGCATGGGATGAGTTTGCAAGCCAAGATTACGTCAAAAATACGAGGGATTTGGGGTCATATTTTGGAAGAAAGAATGATCAAGAAAAGTCTCATGAATATGTGGAAAATAGCAGCTTAGAGATGGCCAGAAATCAGGTCACATTCGTGACTAAATGGCAACCACGAATTATGGACTCAATTAGACTCAAACAGGACTCATTTTGAGTATTCTTGGCACTCTATGGTGTCACGAACGTGGTGACTGTTGTACCACGAATTGGAGGCTAAAAATTGGACTCGTGACACTTCACAAAATGAGGAAAATGATGTCAGAAGATGGGTCACGTTCATGACCAATTGAACCACGAATGGAGACTTGAAACGGCTCAAACATGTCACTTGAGTTGGCTGAAAAATGGACAGCACGTGAGTCACGAACGTGACTCAAAAGAGTCACGAACGTGACTCACATTCTAAAGACCAAAATGGAGCAAAAATGGAGCAAAATTTATGGCAGAACATGAGTCACGAACGTGACTCATTTGAGTCACAAGCATGACTCTGTTGATGGCAAACATGGTTCACAAAAAGGGCCCAAAATTGTCCTTGTTTTGAGTGGTTTAAGTGGGGGCATTTATGAAATTTTATGGGGGCTATATGGAGGCTTATAAATAGGGTTTTGAAAGGTTCATTTAGGGTCTTTGGCCACCCTTTTGCTGGAGGTTTTTGGAGGCTTTGGAGCAATGGTTTAGCTTTCTTTTTCCTTCTCTTTTCTTTCCTTTTTATTTTCCTTTTGTTATATTTTTATCTAGCCATGTTAGGCTAGGTTTTTATGGGTTTTTCTTGGATGTAAATAGAGTTTAATACTTGGTTTACTTATATGATACATTGAGGTTTTTTTTGCTTGAATGATTTATCTTTACTTGAATGAATGTTTATTTGATTAAGTTTAATGAACGAATGGTTTAATGGGCAATTCTAGCTAATTGTTGTTAACGGCCCTATGCCGGAATTGCGAAAGTTGAGGTTTAGGGAGGGATAAACCATTGATGGAATCTATGTCGAAAAATACCTAGTTTTTTCTAGGATTAGATATTCATAGATATCAATCAATCGATTGCACTTTAGGAACAATTAATTGAATTTGCTTGTTAATTATTCGTTGCTAGTAATCCTATTCTGGAGTTGCAAAAGCCTAAGTTTAGGAAGGCTAAATCAAATAGAGTTAGGGCTTTGTTTGGATATAAATATACCAAATGACCTTGATGTGTTCGATGAAATGCCTAAGTGACTATTACCTTGCCTAGTTTAGTGTATCACGGAAGTAAAACACTTGCTAGTCTTAAGGATGCAATTTTGAGCATCTCAAAAGGGACTCTTAATTGACGATAGCGCGAGAACACCGTCATTAACGTCAAATCATTAAGTAACCAAGTGTATTCTCTATTGAAATCTAGGAAAACTCACATTTTTAGTTCATTGTTGAGTCTTGTTTTTAGTTGTTTGTCTTTATATTTCTTTTTCAAATCAAAAACCCCAAATTCCAACTCATGTTTATTGCTTTCCTTTATTTTATTACTAGCACATAATTAATTTAAATACAACGTTCCTCGAGAGATTCGATCCTGGGAGGCATTCTTCTGCGGTAAAACTACACCGATCTAGTGCTCTTGCTAGATACAGGTCATGCGTAATTGGGCACGAGCCCCTCATTCATGAACATACAAAAATGCTCATGCTAATGCCATAAATGCCATGGTGCAATGTAAGTCAAGCATACAAGTCACCCCATTACATTAGTCCATATCTTTTCACAAGCACATATTCAGCATGAGGTTAGACTTCATATCCAACTCATCACCACACCCAAAATCAACCATACACAACTCATTTATCAAATTCTCAAAGGCATACAAACAAACTCATACATAACCATGCAACACATATATAATCAACCATTAAATTCATCACAAAACATTTCCATTTACACCTTACTATTATCAACACATTCATACATACCAACAAAACTCATACAACTTTCATGAACTGTACATAAATATAATTCAAGCATACCATTCTTTCAAAAATATATTTCCAAATATCACATTACCACATAGACATATAATTCACATAATTAACCAACCAAATCTAACATTACATTTGTAAGCGTCAAATGCACTTACCTCGGGAATCTGCGAAGCCGGCTCTCGACTCAACTCCGCCCGGCATCCTGAACACTATCGCCTACACAAACCAAGCCATATTTTACTTACTACACTTAATGCCAAACTAAATTTCAGATTCCCAATACCTTTCCCCTATGAATCCCTAATTTCCTAACCCTAAAATCACAAAACTTCCACCATTCTCACAAAATGAACCCACGTTCCCTAACCATTACGAACACTCATCAAAACCCACAAAACCTACTCAATACCTCCTATTTAACTCAGAAATTTATAGAGTTCAAGAGCTTACGTCGCTGGAAAATCGTAGAAAATGCTAAAGCTTTGTGTAGATTATGTTTCTTTAGCGACATGTAGGAGTTTTTATGTGTGGAAGGCAAAATTTTGAGGTTTGGACAAGTTGGTAGGGTGATTTTTCGTGTTTGGGTCGAGGGGGATCGCTTGGAAATGTCTAAGGTTGAAAATATGTTACTCTCTCTCTCTCTCTTTCTTTTCTTGAACACGCGTTTTAATTGAAAGTCTGCCGTCCAGAACGGCCTTCGGAACGGCCTCCAGCCGTTTCACCTGGCCATTCTAAGAAAAACAATGGTTTCAGCTTACTTTAGCTGGCCAAATGGCTATGGAACGGTTTTTCAGGCCGTTCCTATGGCCGTTTCAAGCCACTGGAATGCCAATTTTTTGCACGTTCACGCACGTTCTAAGTTATACTTTTCTTCCAAACTTTGGTGATATTTTTTAGGGCATTACAATAACACATATAGAATTACGTCAAAAATGTAAACAAATTATACAATAAAGTTCTAATACCTCTTACAAATTTATTGTAATTTATTAGAATTTTATTTGACACATAGGTACATTTAAATTAATTAAAATACAAAATATTAATCAATTTTAAACGAAATTAATACTTCTGGAATTCAAAAATTTGCAAAAAATATATCAAAAATTCCAGAATATTGTAAATATTAAATCTGTCAAAAATTAGGAAAAGTTTGGTCATCGAAAGCCGCCACACGCGCCACCGCTCGTGGATAAGAACATTGTTCATGCGCGTGGGACAACACCAGTCGCGGTCAGCCACGCGCTACACGTGGCACTTGTTGATTGACTGAGAGGCGGTCAGTGGGTTCAAGGCGCGGATTGGTTCACGGTTCGGGTCAGTTTTTGGGTCGGGTCATATCAACTGCTGGGTCAGGTCATTCCTAAACGACATGTCTTGGCTGTGCAACTAAATGCTCAACTGTTACTGCACCAAACGATGCACTGTTTCGGTCAAACGACAGGCGCATCTGTCGTTCACAACAACAAAAGAAGACCCAGGCTTTCCCACTCACGGTCGCCGTACATGAGGGCGCGTGCAAGCCGCGTGCTGCCTTCAGGCGCAGTTCTGGCGAAGGAAAAAACTTTTTTGGAAGGCTTTCGGCCTTGTGAGTTCAATGGTGTGGTCAAATTTTCCAAATTCCAACATTTTACTATGATATTCGTACCGATTTAAGGTTTTTGTCCTGAATTTGACGATTTTTATACAAAATAAAAATACCGAATTGACATCATTAGTACCCACAACATCCTAGAAAATTAATTCTAAAACGATACAGCCTTTCGGCTGTGATACCAATAAAAGAAATACGCATATACATAACATATATATATATACAATATTCGAATTAATTAATACATAATTAATTAAGCGTAAATAAAACGAACAGAATGTCGAACCTGGAATTCCGTTCAATGCAGTGGAAGAAGAACGATACCTCGTTGAGGGTACGCTCGTATCTATAGGCACAGATGCGTCGGGATACGGACAATGTTTTGCATCCAATCCTACACTGAAAAACTATCACCGAAGAAGGAACCACCAAGTTGGTTACTTTTGTGTGAAAGAGTGCTCTCAATTCTCTTTCTATAGTGTGTGGAAGAATGAGGGGAGGAAGGTTATTTATAGAAGTGGAGGTACCTATTGGTGAATAGGTACCCTTCCACATATAATTACACTTTAGTCCCTAAACTAAAAGTGTTTCTAATTTAATCCTTTAACCAAATAAATCATAATTAAATCCCTTAACTTAATTATATTTATTCGAGAACCCAAACATCATGGACGGAATAAATTATCCTTTCAATATGAAATATTATTTATATTATAAAATAATGTGAAGAAAAATATGAAAATACATTTTTGTATGTGTAAACTTTGAAGCGAGAAACTAACACTAAATTTTTTTTTTTGCTAAAAATTACCTAAATAACTAGTTCGATGATTAATTATAATCATAAAATTTATTTAATAACAAGTAGTGACATCTTCTAGAATTTTTAATGGCGAAATAATTTGTTACAAAAAGTATCACTTGTTTTAGATGAATGTTTTTATATATTGGAAAAATAATTAATCTAACCATGTCATTTTGAGATGTTAAATGATATAATTAAGTCAAGAAAATTGATTATAACTTATTTGTAAAAGAGATTAAACTGAAAGTATTTTTAATTTATGGACAAAAATATTATCTTGAGTGAAAACGGAACTATTCATTAAGGACACCAAATCTTTTATAAATAGAAGTCCATTCTTCTCATTTCACATGATTTTTTTTTCTGAGAATTATGTTTAAAAGCTGAGTTTAAAAGTTGAAGCAATATGTGAAATCAAAAACAAATATATAAAGAAAACAGAAATAATGGAAGGCATGGATTGCGGTTGAAGATAAACAGGTTGTTATTTAAATGAGAAGCGAACTAATTAAGGAAGTACGAAGACTGAAGAGGTCATATAGAGAAAGAGGCAATGGGAAATGGGTGGTTCGAACTAAGGGGAGCCGCGGCTTGTATCTCATCGGTCCCAGAAAAAATTGTTGTAGTACGGATTTTGTTAGTTTAAATATGAGTAGTATTTTTATCGACTATCGTTAAGTTTATCGGTTAGAATTAGTAATCATTAAGTCGTCGAAATTGATGTCCCCACTTTAACATATTTTTGAGTCCGTCCTAACTCGAAACAGACATCTAAAAGTTGACAAAAGAAAAAAAAAATTTGAAAATGTGAGATAGAACACGAGAGAACATTAAAAGCAGCTAGCCTCTCCTTCCTCCCACTTGCACACCAACTTGCATATACCCATCTTATTCATTCAAACCTCAACAACACTTCCACAGACACCACCCAATGCAACTTGCACTTTTCCTTTCTTTTTTTAACACATATTCAATGAGAACACATAAACAAGCTTCCAACTTGCATATATCTATCCTTTTATATATTAACAGCTACTCTTTTCGAGTTTTAAAAGTCAAGTTGATGGTGGCAGCTATTTGATTCTCCTAACGTTATTGGTATTTTAACGCAACATGTCAACATGCTTTGCAGATCATTAAAAAATATTGTTTTGGATCCCAGAAAAGAACAATTCAAAATAAACTATAACCTCTTTCTTGATCAATAATGAAAAATTAATGCAACATGGTTCCATTCGGTGAAAGCTGCACCAAATTCTTCATCGGATGGAGTTTTCTACGTTCTAGACTTTGTCTCTTTCCATCTCTACCGACACCAATCCTTCATTTCTTTTATTAGAAATCGTAACTAAATTTTCAGTTTGAGATTATCAAAATTTCCCACAATATAATTATTGGTAATGAAGAAATCGAAAATATTCAACCATTCTCTGTAGAAAAAACGAAAATCGTTAAGATTGTATAACGTAAGTGATTAGCAAATAAATACACGTTTAGTCTTATCTGCACCCACTAATGGATGGTATTGTAAAGCATTATTACAAGTATAACATTGTACATGGACCTTAATTTATTCAAAATAAGCAACCAATAGTTGTAATGATGATAATTTTTCTTGAATTGAATGAATATATTACGAAGACAGATTTTAGAAACACTAAACGGAATGTGTGGAAGGCATGAGAAGGAATGTCACACATTTGCACTATACAATAAAATTCACTTCGACAATGTCACACATTTGATTTATAGATATAAAATAAAAGTAGTCTGTACATAACTTGCTATTGTAACCGCCAATTAGTCTGTACCCCGGAGGAAAAAAAAAAGGATAACCTTCCTATATTCACCAGAAAAAGTAAGATCACTTTTATGGGTTAATTAGGAAACAACTTCCGTGTTTAAATCATGATTAATTATTTGAAACCCTATAAATCTTGCAAAATGTAATGTGATTATTTGAATTATTTCTCTTTTAACTGCAGTATTTCCAGAATAACTTCTTTTATCAAACTCATTTTATGATCAGAGAGAAGTAAATTTAAAAACTCGATTTATGTGTTAAGTTTACTACAAATTTTGCAAAATAAACGATCTTAACATGCTAATAATAGTTTAGTGATGTAACACATAAATAACATTCCGAACGAAATTGAAATTTCATTGCATAATCTGAGATAATATTCATATGATAATGATCAAACATAGCATTTTAGTTTTCTTCAAAACACCAATACATATATATATATGTTCATATATAATCCTCAGCAATGAGGACAAAGAAATAGGAAATGGCAGCCTAGATTCGCGCAACAACTATATGCGTATTTCACAATAAAATCATTTCAGGGCTGCCAAAAACTCTAGAAAATATTAATATTACACAAAGAAGATCAAAGCACAAGTTGATGTTTCAAAAGTTGTGTTTTCAGCACCAAACCCTCGTCCCATACGAAAATCTCGTTACCATTTTCGGACACAACTTGAATTTAACTAACTACATTTGTTTCCCCACATCAAGAAGTGACTCAGCTCAAGACTAATATTTATAAAACACATCAGATGAAACTCACAACGAAGTCATAGTTTTGTTCCGTCTAGTCTGATTCTCCGCGATCTGTGCGAGACTTTGTAAGTTGCAACGTACGATAGTGTCCACAAACCCACATGTCTCTTCTTTCGTATTCCCATGCGGAATATCCACCACGTAAGACTCCACAACTACCGTGCCATTCCCATTTGACGACTGATGAAGCGTCGTCACCGACCTGTAATTCGCCAACCTATGATCCCCGCCGACAACACTGAAGCTGATGACGTGGCGTTCATCATCTAGAATCTCAAGCCTTTCAGTACTGTTAGCAGCTGGAAGTCCTGAGATGACGTGGACTTCTCTAAGAGTTCCAACGTTGCCATCTCCAAGTATAACGTGGCAGCTCTTAACGAAGTGTTTGTACGCTTGTGGGTTATCAAAGCAGCGTACTACAGACCAAACGGTTGACACAGGGGCGGAGATTTGCTGAACTACGGCGGAGCAGCACTGGTTGGGGCCTACTGGGTGGGTGTGGTAGCGGGCAACTGCCTCTGGGACAGGTGTGGAGTGGTTTAACGGGGACCAACGTTTGTGACATGCGGTGGTTGTGGTGGGTGTGTTGTGGATGCGGTGGAGGAGGAGGGAGGACTTTGGTGTGTTGGAATGCATTGTTTTGTCAATTCAGTCAGGAAACCAGATAAAAATTATGATCAGTGAAGGAGCCAAACAAAATGATTCACTGTAGCGGAAGCTTGGAGGGTTAGGGTATATATTACAGAGAGGGATGTAATAAAGGCGAAGGAGGATGGGAGAGACGGTGGTGGTGAGGAAAGAGGAGGTGGGGAATGTAGAGAAGGGTTTGTTTGGATTTTGTAAGGAGGGAGAAGAGAAGGTTTATTAAAACTTCATGTGCATTGTGAGGGGTGTTATAATAGGACCTACTTGTTCTTCCTCTTTTACCAAATTCTCCTTCCTGGATCCTATCGCCTAGAGGAAAAACCCCAGTCAAAAATATAACTCGTGTATAAGTAAGTGGTTAAAAATTTTCATAAAAATATTTATTCGGATTTAAGAATTTAAATTGGAAATTTTTGACTTCACCATAACTTTTATATGCAACTAGAAATTAATTTTTTTTTTTGAAATTGCAGCATATTTAGGAGCTATAAATGTTAGGTTAGGGATGAGCATGTGAGATTTATTAGATGGATTTAAACAAAATGAGGACCACGAAAGATTGGAAGGAATCCATATATCATTTTGATGCACACACAAAAAAATGGTGGTACTATAATTTGCCCTAAATATATGACAATGGTCGTCCTTTTGCTACCATTTATGCAAACATATAAGATTTAAAGTTACTATTTCACATCCCAAACAATACAAAATTGAAGAGTTTTACATCGCAAAGTGGTCCTTTGGAAGACCATAGTTGATGAAACTTTTCAAATTGGTTTACATCTTTCTGCGACATCGATCCACATTAACTTTCCAAAAAAGAAAACAATGGTCCTTCACATTTTCACCTTCCATAAAAATTATTTTGAAATAGAGTGGCATATTTGTAAAATAGTGGAGAGAAGAGGTGGAATTGGGAAAATTATTTTAAAAGGAAATAGCAAAGGGAGAGACAAGTTGCAACTTGGACGGGTGCGTAAGGCGAAGGATAAGATAAAGGAATTGAACTGACCCAGTTACAGACTGATTTCCTCCAACTATGCTTTTCTTTCTAATTATTAATAAACCAATTTTTTAAAAATGTTTTTTTTTGTAAATATTTCAATTCAATTTTTCTATTCATTTGATAAAATATTTACTGACATTATAATTATCACTCAATTTTTTGGACCACAACATTATTACTCAATTACATAAGAAAAAGCTGAACATTTAATTGTCTAAATGATTTTTTATTTAAAGATTTTAAATTAATTTTTAGCATGTGGAAGTTTCAAAAATCAATAAAATGTCTCACTATGCGTAAGAATCCTATCGAATTTAATTCATATTTCTTGGATTTCATTTGCTCATATTGAAGATTAAGACATTCCGTAAAAAGAAAATAGAGTATTTACAATGGTACACTTTATAGCTGTTGTTAACAACGGTAAAAAAAATTTTTCTCTCTTTAAATATAATATATAAAAAGAAAAGAAGTCAGAAAATAAAAAACTTAATCTCAAATTACATTCGGATGCTTAAGCCAGGAATTGGAAAGAGGGATGATAATTTTGGCATAGTAAAAATAGCGTATTAGAGCACACTTTGAATCAATTACAAAATTAAGTATTTATGCGTGTCATTTTTTTGAAAATAGAGTGTTGAATGAAGTGAGATATAAAGTATTATAAGGTTTATGAAGTAGGAAGTGAGATGGGATGTAGTTGAGATTACAAAATATTAATGTGTGGACAAAAGAGTGTGGATTGTGTTTAGGAGTAACTGGGTGTGCTAACTTTATCGTGATACTTTCTCCCTCTTTGGCGATTTTGTTCTCAAAACACAGTTGCACAACAATAATCTGGAGCTTCTTTTTCGTTTCCTCTATTACAAAAAAGAGATTATCTTTTTGACGATGTTGGTAAACACATATGACCCGAGTAAGTTAGCACATCAACTCCACGCAACAAATTATTTACTCCTTTTCTTTCTTGTGATTACATTAACCCTTCTGTTTTATCCATCGCCTATTTCCTTTTCCCTTACTTAAAAGTTTCTCAAGCCACATGATAAGAACTTGAATTACTTGATAGGGCCTCGCCAATCCTTGTGAGACATTAATTTGAGTTTATGTATTTTTAATTTTGAGATAAAAATATGTTAATACATATTTTTTTTAATTTATTATCATATTAAAGTAGACAACAAAATACATAATGATTCAGAATATTTGTTAAAACAAATATTTTTAAGTAAAATTATATCCGTGCAGTCAATAAATTTAGTAATGTTTACAAAACATTCATAAATATTTTAATTTTCAATTTTATTCTATTTTGAACATATTATTTGAACAACAATAATTTTATATTTTGCTTCTTGAGCCATACGTTAATAGATTGAATATATTTTGAAATAAAATTTAGCATTGGTATTACAAAATCTTACTATCTATTCTTATTCTTATAATCACACTACTTATATTATAATTATTAATTTTTTAAACATCATATCATAATTATAATATTTTTCCCATTGACTCAGGATTTAAAAAATCAAATAATTATCATGTATTTATATTTAACTATATCAAAAATCAATTAAAAATTATTTTATAAACTTATATAAATAATTTAATTTAAAATTTTTACTCATAAAATATTAAAAAAAATCAAAATCTTAGCTATAATTAATATTTTTATATAAAAATAATAAGAGACCATATAGTTAAAATTTGTCTAGGGCTACAATATTTTTTAAGACGATCCTAACAACTATTACGCTAAGCGATTTCTAAATCAAAAACCTGTTTTGAAAATTTGTGTTGTATCTCGTGAGTTTTTTCACTAAAAAATAAGTTTATTTAGAAATTCTCTCCGACCAAAGAATCTATTAAGATAACATGTGTTAAAAACATTAGTTTTCGAATATTCCAAAACATTCAAGAAAAATATGGATATAGAAAAGAGTTAATCAATTTTTACAATCAATCTAGTTGAAATACTCTCAAACAAATTCACTTTGAACTCATTTACAAATAATCCATGCGTGTTAAAATACGTGCTCGAATCCTCCTCGCGGCAATCCTGCTGAACCTGAACAACATGTAAACAAACAAAAGGGGTGAGTATATAAGAATACTCAGTAAATGTAAACCCAAGTTAAGTTTAAATGAAGTGCAGGGGTCCAGTTAGTACGGGCGTGCTGATGAACACGAGGTCGCGCTCATCCTTTCATTCCCAATAGTCCGACACCATATTCAAACACAAGTTCAATCTTATTCAAATTGAATATACAACACGAGGTCATATTGTTCAACATGAGGGTGTGCTGAGGTTTCGTTTATCTCTTTATATTTTGGTTCATTTATCAATTCTCAACAAATAAGTTCAATTGGCAATCCAGTATAACCCATCTCACCCATTTACCATATCAACAGTGTTTTTATGCTAAAACACATATATCACA
>CANYCX011740280.1:0-15964 GCA_948193385.1 Breynia disticha f. nivosa | reverse complement strand
GAATTTTCCATCATCATCTACAGGGGAATGTACAGGCAGTCCATATTTTAAGCCAGTTTGATAATCTTCCTGGCCATGGCCAGGAGCTGTATGCACTAGTCCAGTTCCTGATTCTGTTGTAATGTAATCCCCTCCAATGACTACTGGGCATTCTCTGTTATCAACTGGATGTATATACCTAAAACCAAATTTTAATATAGAACGTCAAACTAAGGATATCGCAAAAACTAAATGAATAAACTGTGTGATATATATTCTGAAATTTAAATCTATTCAATAAGCTAAAATTACGCAGGTGCACGGTGACTGAAATCATGAGCTCTATTTCTAAATGAACAGAAAATTATAATTTGATTTAACCTGCAATGTTCAAGATCTGATCCCAACAATGTTTTCTTGACAATGAGCTCAACACCAAATTTTTTTTCTAGCGCTGGCACAAGATTGGATGCTACAAGAAGAAAGGGCTTCCTTTTCTCCTTAAGAATATTCCCCAACCTTCTCTTTTTATTATTGGAGGATGCATGATCTTCATCCGAAAGCGACAGCACTTCGACTACAGAATACTGAAGTTTGGCATTGACTGCAACAGCTGAAGTCAAGATACCCAAATCAGTAAAGAGATTCAGAAACAGAAAAGGAGAGAGGAAACAGTAAACACATGGTGAATTTTCAATTAGTTAGCAACTCACAGTTCATTTCCAACACGTAGCTAAAATTTTTCAAGCATTATGCTAAAAATAATTTCTTAACCGAGAAAACATTAAAATTACATGGCATTACAACTAAGATGAAGTAGAATAAGAAATTTTCAATTTTAAGCTTTCCAAAAGATAAGGAACTGTCTTCCAGTTTCCAGACAGCAAACATATGCATATAGGTCCAAGACTTGTTTTTTCTCTTCAGTTTTTTATGGTACACAGAACAAATGTATAATGAAGAACCATCAGAGTACAACTGCACATGCAAGGCTACTTGAAGGATAAAATAGTCATACAATGACTTGATAGAATATGTACTCCATAGGCTGGAGGTCAAACGATTTTGAATCACATTACTTCAAAAATAATTTGTGAGTTGTGACTGTTCGATAAGCAATGACAAGATAAAAAGAATTCTATACTAAGATCCAAAACAGGAAAAAACAGTGTTTTTTGAATCTTACTCTTTGAATTTATACTTACTATTAAACAAGCTGCAGTAAGAAGTATGGAATGAGCATAGCATACTCACCAGCATTAGCCCGAATAGTCCAGGGAGTTTTAGTCCATATGGCCAGGCACAAATCCGGAAAGACCTCCTTAGTAATTTGAAAATAGCATACATACTTCTTGAGACATGCCCCTCAGGATATTGCTCAAAATGACTTTAAGTTACTTTGCAACCAAGGATACAACGCAATTACAAAATCATCACAAAAAGAAAAGGCTTGCAGATTTGAGGAAAAATGCAATAACAGTAAGCCTACCATATGCTAAACAAGGATTAGCTGGACAAGTTCATTATCATTTAAATCGTAAATTACTATTATAATGATGTTAAATTACATCATTTCAGTTGATATTCAAACACTGCACATATAACTTAAAATTGTACCATTCTTTTGACACAAAAATTTCCAGGACAATATTTTTCAATGATGTTCAGCACAAGAAAATTGAAAGGATATCTCAACATCCAAAAAAAATATTACCTCCAACTCAGCCTCTGCAAGAGCTGTACGTGATGAAGGACTCCAGTGAACTGGTTTTCGGCCCCTGTAGATGCATCCTCTTAGAGCCATCTGACCAAACACTTCAATCTACCAAACAATATGGAAGAGCAACTACTTAGGCATGACACAGCAAACTCAAAGAACAAAGCACACGGTCTAATTTGAAACATGGATGCCATTAATCAAGCCAAGCTTCAGTGTGATAATACCCAAAATTTAAAACAGTTCGCCTCTATAGAAATAAATATTGTTCTCTTCAAAATAACTAGATGTTTCACCACAAATGCATATTCCAGTTTCTGAGAAAAGAAACAAAATAACAACTTAAACGAGATACCTGGGCAGCTTCATATTCTGGATCCAGGGTTAAGTATGGATTATCCCAGTCAGCCCATACACCATAACGCTGCAAATAGTTAAGCAAATTTTTCAAGCATGCACCAGTAGCATCTTTGTAACTAACAATCAAAAGTTAGATGAGTAAATTAGTCAGAAAAAACATAATAAAATTTGTTTACAAATAAGCCAAATGTATCAACATTTAAAAAATTGAGTGTTTTAACAGATAACATTACTGATTAACACCAACTAAAATGCAGTACAACCTTAAATGATGCCATCTGAGCCTTGACGGTTGCTTTGGCAAACTTCGCAGCCTTCTGTCTTAATTTAATTGCAGTTAAATTTTTTCTGGCTTCCTCATCTAGTGATTGGAGAACTGTATGATTCAAAAATTAAGCCAATCATTCAAAAAGAACGTTCTCAACTTGTCTTTAGATTAAATTTATTAAATTCTAAAGAGTTTTGCAATTAGCAATAAAAAAGAAAACTAGTGCTTTCCTTTCAATTCAATTGGCAAACCATGGCAATCCCAACCAGGTACATAATGAACCTTATAGTTCTGAAGGACCTGTCAAGAGGACACACAATAAGCTTCAAAAAAGGAAAATATGGAATAATGACAGATGAAAATCAAGAGAAGATTAAACAAAGAAGTGACTACTGAAGTCATGTCCAACTGGGATAAAGGAGAGTTCAAATTAATTTAATGCCCCAACAATTCAGCATCCAAGGCCTATATTCTCAACATTGCATGCATCAACAAATTAAAGCATTTCTGCAGATATGACATGCATTTATCTCCTCCAACTTCGTAATGGTTATGGTATTTTCCGAAAATACCGTAAAGTCCTTACATTTTGAAAAAAAACAACATAGATAAAAGACAAAACAAAGTGCACATAACAGTTCCCAGTGAGAAGTATCCCACTAAATTAACAATATCCATTATCCCATTGAAAATTTGAAAGTCTGTTTCAAGTCATAAAACTAGGTCAGCAAACTAAGACAGCCAGAATTTTTAATCGCTTCAATGACAGGCACAGCATCTGGAACAAAGTAATAGATATCAACTTTGCAAAGGAACACAGTCATGCAAACCTAATAACGATTGATTATATCCTTCAAAATCTTATTTAGAGCATGCCCCATATGTAAATCACCATTACCATAAGGCGGGCCATCATGAAGTACAAAATCTCCCTGACAAAACAACACCCAAACTCAGCTAACAGATTGCAGACATTGCAAAAATGAACAATAAAAAAAAACACCAATAGAAGCCACCCCATCATTCTTTTCAACGACTCACTTGAAAACCTGATTATCATGCCACATTTTCTGAATCTCAGGCTCCCTTACCAACGCGTTGGCTCTCATTCTAAATGTCATCTTTGGCAAATCAACTGTGTGCTTATACTTCCCCTCTTCTTGCTTCTTATCTAAGGAATACCAGTCAATCCAAACAATCACAAAATTAAAGTAAAACACAAAAGTAATAAATAATCCAACAAATTAACAACCTTTTGATGCTTTCTTAGCAGCCATGACGGGTCCTCGTGCTCTTTTATTGGACGAAGAATGAAACTCTCCGCCAGAACTACCATAGCGCAAAATATTTAGTAAAGACGGTACTTTAACGAATGAAGAAGTTCCGTTTCTAAATGATGCATGACTTCTTCTTCGCACCAAAACCTGAAACTCAAGTACATACAGTTTCTAAGTCAAAAAATATTTAACTTTTTCATTCAACAGAATTACTTAAACCCCCAACAAAATCAAAGCAGAATTTCAAACAATTAATAGCTGAAACTACATGCTCTCCCTGTGCGGCATTATATCAAACATAATATCCTCCATAAAAACCAAACCAAACAAAACAAAACAAAACCGACGAAAACAAGCTAAAATCAATACACTGAGAAAAAATACAAATTAAGCAGAACACGATTAGCTGAAGATATAATTGGAGAAAAAAAACAATGAATAGCGGATAAGGTTAAATAAGAGTGTTGTGTATCGTATTGTATAGTACCAGGTAAGAAGACGAATGGAGAATGGAGAATGGAGATGGGGGACTCAGTGGGAGTGAGGGACTTGAGAAATACAAGTGACATCCTCACACACTTCAATTTCCCCGTCAACCTCAAGGTTTCTTCATTCGTTTTTTTACGTTCCTCGCTTTTCACTTGTAATATTTCACCTTATGCCGCTTAATTTCAAACGTCATCACCAAAAACTTTCACTTTATGCTAAACGCTCACAAAACTCACTTTTTGTCCCCAACGGTTGCTCTTAACTTTTTTTCCAACTAAAAACATTTGTTTAAATAAAAAATTTGCTGCATATCACTTATATATGGAGTCAAATATCACGAATATAAGCATCTACTTCAATATTTGTTCAAATAACAAGTTTGAAATGTGTCACTTACACATATAGTCAAAATGTATCAAATATACGTACCTACTTTAATATTTGTTTAAACCTCAGGTCTGACTTATGTCACATAGATATACAAACAAATGTCACAAATATACGCAACTAAATCAACTTATATATGCGGAGATGGTAGAGCCACTAGAGCAAAGTCACGTGACTGTTATCTCAACATGTATGCGGAGAAAAGGTCAGATAAAATTGACCTGATTGAGAAAGACTCTCATGTGGATTAATTGCGCATTACTTAATGAACCGTTGAAGCAACCTTGTGTTATTGATTGTTTAGGTAATTTGTTTAATAAACAGGCTTTAGTTGAAGCTTTGATTTATAAGAGATTGCCAAATGGGTTCAGGTATATAAAGGGTTTAAAAGATTTGACTATTGTTAAACTCAAATTAGTTCCTCATGATGAGAGTAATTGTATGTTTTATTGTCCAATTATTGGGCTAGAGTTCAATGGAAAGTACAAGTTTTTCGCTTTGCGAAGTTGTGGTCATGTCTTGAGCGCTAAAGCATTAAAAGAGGTGAAATTGTCTAGTTGTTCGATGTGTTATAAGGAGATTGAGATGTGTGATAAGATTGTGATTAATGAGAAGGTTGACACGTTGAGCGCCACTAATTTGCTTCCAGATGGAGCGGATTTTTGTCAACTTAATGTCAACATGTTACAGAATAATTAGCTGAAAAAAGTCAAAATAAAAAATAAGTTGACAATGTGTTCACGAATAAATAACATTATGTATTAAAAACTATATATAGTTAAATTTTTTTAAAAATTAACCACAAACTAACAAAAGATTGATAAGAAATTGGTAAAAAAAATATATATAACGCCTTGAGTTACAGTTTTCTTTTTTTCTCATACAATCCAAATGTTTTCCTTAAATACCATCAAAATAAAACTTGTCCTAAAAAATACCACACTATATAAATCACATTTCTACACTCAGAAAGTAGATAATTTCCTCCAATACCAAAACTAAGCCAAAACTGGAAGAAACAAAGACTTCGAAAGATCTAAAGCCAAAACACAACCAACCATTGTAACAAGAGTGATTCCATAAACTTTCTTCCAAGTTTATCTTCAAGCCAATCGAAGAAGAGTTTTCTTACAAGAGCTCCACAAAGAGCAACTCCAGTGATTACATTATTGATTTTATCCGGAAGAAGCTTTTCAGGATTACTCTGCGTAGGGTTCAAATAATAAAGTCTGCCCAATAAGCTTAGTCACAGTAGTGATACATAATAGATCATAAGCATTAGTGAACTCCAACATCAACAGTATATTAATAAATATAAATCATTATTATTTGCACCAAAACGCCAAAAGAAAGCTCATTACAATGGAATATTAGAAGAAGATTTGAGGTTGTGTGCAAATGTTGAAATTATACAAAAAAAAATAAGTATATGATTGTGCTTGTGAAATTACAAAAAACATATATAATTTGTAGATTTGTCGTAGATAACGTGTGGATAAGTTGTTGATAAAGTGTAAATAAGTTAGCGGGTAGAGTTTTCAATGACACATTAGGTATGAACGGTTTATATGTGTGGATATCTTGTTAATGTTTTGTGGATATTTATTATATGTGTGAATGATTTATGCATATATTGTGGATATTTATAAAAATTAATGTCCTAACATATCCACAACATATCGACAAATTGATCAATATGTGGATACTTTGTAGATATATTGTGGACATTTATAAAAAAAAATAATATCCACACTATATCCATGTTACGAGGCTTTGGATACATAGTTGGGCCAGAGAATATGAAGTGATTGGGCCGGAGAGTATCAGATTAGTATATGGGTCGTATTACTTATTAGTATACGTATTTGAGTCATTTTCTTAGTTTGTCCTTTTCTGTGGAGTTTATTACACTCTGCAGCGTGTTTCAATGAGTGGAAGGAATACCCAATTCCACTACACTTGAGTCTATACATAGAGGTTGTTTTTATTTTCAGAAGTTTAAGTAAAAATACAGTATAATTTCCTTCTTCCTTTCCTCTTCTTCTACCTATCTCTCTTTCTTCTTCTTCTCTAAAATTCTATCGGGTTCCTTGAGCCTGGGTCTGTTACAATTGGTATCAGAGCTCCGCTGCAGCTTGGGTAACAATGGCAGATGGTACAAGACTCAAAACCATGGAAGAAACCATTAAGAATCTGGAAACGAGATACAATACATTGGAAACGTTAGTACAAGAACAGAATGCCGAAACGAAAGGAAAATTTGAAGAGCAGGAGAAAACCTTGAATGATATTGTGGAAATGTTAAGAGCCATGAACAAGAAGGCAGACGGAAATGCTCCGGGACCTTCTCAGGCTTCGGCTGGATCATCAAAATCACCTGCAACACAAACATGTTATGGCCAAAGATGGATTTCACCTATTTTGAAGGGACACAGCCTCGACTATGGGCACGTAAGTGTCAGAAGATTTTTCAGGTCTACCAGATCCCAGCTGAATGTTAGGTTGAGTCAGCTGCGATGTTTTTGGCAGAGAAACCTGATATTTGTTATCAGGATTGGAGGGATGGGAGAGACAAACTGGAATGGGAGGAGTTTGCGAAGGACTTATTCAAACGATTTGGGGATCCAATTGAAGCTAATGTGGTGGAAGAGTTTCACAAGTTGAGACAGATAGGAAGTGTGGAGGACTACCAGTTACGATTTGAAGAACTAAAATCGTTGGTAAAACGAGAAACGATGGGGTTGAGTGACCATTACTTGGTTAAAGTATTTGTAGGAGGATTGAAAGAGGACCTTAGTACAGCAGTGAAAAGATTCAAACCAGAAACATTGAAGGATGCATTCGACCAAGCCAGATTAAACGAAGCCTTATACCACAAACATCAGACAAACACATCAAAAACCTCAAACAATGCCAACACTACCAACCGAGCCACAATAGCCAACAAACTACCCTACATTCACCAAAACAAACAACCACAGACACATACACAGACAAACTCCAACCAGACATAACCTCCCTTATTACCAAACCCTCCATATCCAAAACGGGAACCTGGGAAATGCTGGAAATGTGGGGATAAATACTTCCACGGACACCAATGCAAGGTGAAACAACTCTTGCAAATGTTATTACAACAAATGGACGGAGAGGAAGGATCAGATGATCAGATTACTGAGGAACCAGAAGTGGGCACAGAATCACCAGAGCAAATTGAAGCTGAGATTTCAATACATGCCCTTAGTGGTAAAACTGCTCCAAACACTTTTCGGATTAGAGGCACCTTGAGTAAAAGGATTATCAGCATCTTAGTGGACAGTAGGAGCACTCATAGCTTCATAGATGAAACATTAGTTACTGGATTGCGGCTCCCGATAGAGGAAACCAGCCCTTCCACAGTAACTGTTGCAAATGGTGAAAAGATGTTGTCAACACTGAAATGTCGCAAACTTATATGGAAAATGGGTGGTAAAGAATTTCAAACTAACCTACGGGTCTTACCTTTGGGCGGATGTGATGTAGTGCTTGGATTGGACTGGATGGCAGAACATAATCCCAATCAATTTGACCTGAAGACCAGAGAAATAACAATCAAACAGGGAGGAGAAACAGTAATCTTGAAAGTAGATAAAAGTGTGCACACTAACAAATGGATGTCAGGAAGCAGCTTATGCAAAGTATTGAAGCAAGGGATTAAAGGAGTTTCAGGGCATCTTTTCCTCATGGTTAATGAAGAAGTCACCTCTGACACATCCCCAGATATCATTCCATTATTGGAAGAGTACCGCGATGTGTTTTCCGAACCAACCCAACTACCACCAAGTTGAAACCAAGACCACCACATACCCCTAAAACCAAACATCAAACCAATCATCATTAGACCTTACCGATATCCTTATTTCTAGAAGGCTGAAATTGAAAAATTAGTAAAGAAAATGCTATAAACATCCGTTATCCAACACAGTTATAGCCCATTTGCTTCTTCTGCATTGTTAGTGAAGAAAAAAGATGGTACTTGGAGGTTCTGTGTTGATTACAGAGAATTAAATGCTGCTACGATTAAAGACAAAATTTCCCATACCATTGGTGGATGATTTAATGGATGAGCTGCACGGAGCCGAGATATTCAGTAAAATAGACCTGCGCTCAGGTTACCATCAGATCAGAATGGCAGAGGAGGACATTCCCAAAACAGCCTTTCGGACACATCAGGGCCATTATGAATTCACGGTAATGCCCTTTGGGCTAACCAATGCACCTGCTACTTTTCATTCCATAATGAACCATGTGTTTGCACCTTATTTACGCAAATTTGTGTTGGTGTTTTTCAATGACATTCTAGTTTATAGCACGAGCCGGGCAACTCACTTGAGCCACCTACGGCTAGTGTTAAAAACTTTGAGATCTAACCGCTTCTTTGGAAAAAGAAGCAAATGCGCTTTTGGTGTTTCGAAGGTGGATTATTTGGGGCATATAATATCTAAAGAAGGCATAGCAACAGATCCAAGCAAGGTACAAGCTATGACCGAGTGGCCCATACCAACTACTTTGAAAGCTCTCAGAGGTTTTCTGGGACTCACAGGCTACTACTGTAGGTTCGTCAAGGATTATGGAACCATAACCAGACCTCTCACTCAACTACTTCGCAAGGATGCTTTTCAGTGGAACCAGGAGACACACCAGGCATTTCAGCAACTCAAAGTTGCCATGTCCAGCGCACCAATCCTGGCTCTACCCAATTTCCAAGAACCATTCATCTTAGAGACCGATGCAAGCGGAATCGAAAGTGACGCAGTGCTGATGCAGGGATGAAGACCTCTTGCTTTTCTCAGCAAAGCCCTCAGCCAGCAACATCAAGGGTTGTCCACTTATGAAAAGGAGCTTATGGCCATTCTTACAGCAGTAGATAAATGGCGGCACTATCTGGAACCAAGACCCTTCGTCATTAAAACATACCACTTCAGTCTCAAATACCTGCTACAACAGAGGTTACACATTTCAATGCAAAAGAAAGGACTCACGAAGTTATTAGGCCTAAATTACAGCATCCAATATAAAAAAGGAGTGGAAAACAAAGTAGTTGATGCCTTGTCGAGGATGCATGAGGACAACACAGTACCGGAATGCAGAGCTATTACCTTGCAACAGACAATATGGGTGAAGGAGCTAATTGACAGTTATGCAGGTGATGAGAAAGTATAGGAATATGTTTGCCTTGCCTTAGGTCACCTCAACCCTCATTTCTCCTATAAGGGTGGCATCCTAGGGTATAAGGGCAGGTTAGTTGTGGGTAAGACCAGAACATTTCTAGCAACCATATTACAAGAAGTTCACGGCTCACCAGAGGCGGGGCATTCAGGATTCACAGTTTGTTATCACAGACTTAAGCAAAATTTTTATTGGCCAGGTATGAAACAACAATTGAAGGAAGCCATTCAGCAATGCGACATATGTTAGAGGTGCAAATCCGAAAACGTCCCTTACCCTGGATTGTTACAACCCATACCAGTTCCTACCGGAGCTTGGAAATAGATTAGCATGGATTTCATAGAAGGATTGCCTGCATTAGAAGGAAAAGACTCCATATATGTGGTGGTGGACCATTTCACTAAATACGGTCACTTCGTGGCCCTTAAACATCCTTATTCGGTCCCCTTAAACATCCTTATTTGGCTCACACCATCGCCAAGGTTTATATGCAGAATATTTTCAAACTACATGGATTACCTGAGGTGATAATATCCGACAGAGATAAGATTTTCACCAGTCAGTTCTGGCAAGAGCTTTTTAAGGCTTCAGGAACGCAGCTACACCTGAGTTCGGCCTATCATCCAGAGTCTGATGGCCAAACAGAGAGGCTAAATCGTTGCCTGGAAGCATACCTGAGATGCTCTGCTCACGAACAGCCGCGGAGGTGGCATAGATGGTTACACCTCGCCGAGGGGTGGTATAACACTAGCCTCCATTCCGCCATAAAAATGTCTCCTTTTGAAGCCTTGTACAGGTATAAACCCCCTCAAGCTATAGCACCTCTCCAGAGTCCATCCACCACAGTTGAGTTGGAAGAGTTTCTGCAAAAAAGGCAACAAATGAGTGAAACCTTGAGAACTCAGTTACAAAAAGCTAAGGACTGCATGAAAGCGTAGGCCGACAAGCATAGATCTGAAAGAGAATTAAATGAAGGAGATTGGGTCTTTCTTAAGTTGAAGCCTTATCGACAGAGTACAGTGGTTTCTCGACTCAACCAGAAATTGAGCCCCAAGTACCATGGTCCTTTCCAGGTTAAGAAGAAGGTTGGAACCGTGGCATATGAGTTAGATCTTCCCATTTCTAGTCAGATCCACCCAGTGGTTCATGTGTCACTGTTGAAGAAAGTCATAGGAAGAGCAGCAGAGGGAACAAAAATGACTCAAGAGAAAAGGACAACAAAAGGGTGGGACGAGTCGAGACGCGTGCTAGCTACCAAGGAAGTTAAGAAAAGGCGCGGTTCAGGGACCGAATGGCTAATAGAGTGGAAGAATCGAGAGAAGTCTGACTCAACTTGGGAGAACCCTAATTACATCAAGCGTCAGTTGCCTCATTTTAAAGCCACTTACGGACAAGTATTGTCTTAAGGGGAGTGGATTATTACGAGGCTATGGATACATAGTTGGACCAGATGATATGAAGTAATTGCGCTGTAGAGTATCAGTTTAGCACATGGGTCGTATTACTTATTCGTATACGTATTTGAGTCATTTTTTATTGTTTGTCTTTTTGTGTGAAGTTTGTTATGCTCTGCTGCGTTTGTTTTGGTGAGGGGAAGGAATACCCAATTCCACTACACTAGAGTCTATACATAGAGGTTGCTTTCATTTTTGATGGTTTTAAGTAAAAATACAGAACAATTTCCTTCTTCCTATTTTCTTCTTCTTCTACCTATCTCTCTTTCTTCTTCTATAAAATTCTATCGGGTTCCTTGAGCCTGGGTCTGTTACATATGGCTGGTCACGTGTTAGTATAATTAGTTTTCCATAAAATGCAAAACTAGTAACATAATTGGATGTTTAATGACTATTTGGACATAGTTGTAGATCAATTATAGATAAAATTAATTTTATCGAATCTGGGGCTGTTTTGGTACTGTAGAAAACGTGAATAGTAATTAGGGTTTGCTGTTCATAATTAATTTGGCATTAAAATTAATAAATTCCTAAACTAGCTGCTTTTTAGAAAGATTTAATGAACTAGTGGGCTAGTTTTAAGTCTTAGGAATCTAAAATGACATAAATGGGATTTTATGAAATTTTAGGGACCAAAATGTAATTTTGCAGTGGAAATTTCCTTCTTGAAATTCCGTGTATGCATTTATTTTTGTTAAAATTAAATGACATCATATAGTTTACACTTATATTATTATATGTGTAAAATTGTAAAGGGAAATTGAGCTTATTTTATTTTTGGCAGAAAATAATTTAGTGTTATCTTGTGGGCTTGAGTCCACTCAATCAATTAATGTTTTTTTGGCCTAGCCCAAGCCCATTGTGACACCAATTTTTACAAAGTTCATTTTAGATTAACTCTGAAATTCACACCTATTTTTTTTTTCTTCTTAAAACATAAGTTGTAAGAGAAAGATAGAATAGAAACACATGTTGCCTCAATTATGAAATACAAAACATATATCAAATATAGTTTAGAAATGCGGAAGAAGTGGAAATCGTTTAGTATGACAACTTTATAAATCTCATCTATGCTGATGTATGTATTAGATACACAACATTCCCAAGAATTCACAACATTTAAACAACTTAGAGCCCAACCTTCAGTATCGCACCGCTAGCCTTGCCGATCACGTCGTCCTGTCCCCGGTACTTATCACTCTACACCAAATCCAGCAAAACACAGATGAGTATTTTTAGTACTCAATAAGGCTATCCCTCAGTGTCACTACTATGCTGGGGTGCAGGGGAGTCTTTGGCCATCCCAACCTATCCTCCCTAATGGCGACCTAATGCCATTTCAGAACAAGTCCTTTACATGTTTTAATCCTGCATTTCATGTGTTTATACATTCCCTTCAAGTGTTGATCCACAGGAAAAACCACATTTTCAGGATATGAATAATGTATGTTTACCAAGGCATAACGTACGTTATTCATCAACAGGCAAAACCATTCACAACAAGTCCTTTACATGTTTTAATCCTGCATTTCATGTGTTTCCCAGAATATCCTAGATCATTAGGATACTTTAGGTAATCATTAGAACAACATTCGGGCTAAAATAGGCTTTCTGGACTAAAATAACATATGTTTACCAAGGCATAACGTACGTTATTCATCGACAGGAAAAACCACATTTTCAGGATATGAATAACGTATGTTAACCCTAAATTAACGTATGTTTAGCTTCAATTAGCGTATTTTCAGGGCTACTAAACATACATTATTTTAAACTCAGTAGCATTCTGTCCATTTCCAAATTACATATCATACTTACACATATTCCACCATATTTAACATATCAATCAACCTCTAAAACACTCATACAACTCACCTATACTCAAATCACCATGATTACCCATTAAAAATTTTATTAACACTCATAATCAAGATCAAAACAACCAAATTAATCAACAACTTGCTCATATTTTAACCTTCTATAGTCCATACTTATAATCATAGCATTCATGCTCTTCTATATACTCCTTATCTCAACTTTACCACACCATTGAACACAACATTAAGCCACTAAATTGTTAATCATTACTCAAGACTAAAATCAACATAATCAACCATAATCAGTATGCATTTATACTTTCCTCTTTATTCATGTTCCCAATCATTCATAGGCAATTTCTCAAATCAAACCATAAAACATACCTCACTTATACAGTTTCACAACAACACATTCTCTTTCAACCGTAACACATTCACATATAACCCAAATTTCTCATACTATAGACAAATCCTTAACGTACCACAACATAACGAAACCATAAAGGGTTCCATACTCAGTTACCATAACACATATCATCATATCATTAACCATTAAATATAACACCAATCCAATTGGGCATACAATACATACAATTTACAAACAACCATACAAGAATATTCACATCTTCCTCAAATCACAAGCCATTCATAAATTGATTCATAATGCATATAAGAATCCATATCATACAATCATACATCATTCTCATATCATAACCAAATCATACGCATCCATTTTTCGTGAACAACAACATGTATGCTAACTGAATGCAAGTGCAATGCTAATGCATTGTCCACACACAATGATGTGCTCTGAAAACTTAAACTTAACAATGGAGAGACTCCACTCGATATCTGCTACTTACCCCTCAAATCAAGAGAGAGACTCCGCTCGATCTCTTAGTGCACATGGGCAACTTACCCTCTTTTCACAAATGAGCCATAAGCTCTTTTTCACATGGGCAACTTACCCCCTTGTTCACAATAGGAACATTCGCAACATACACATGAATGCTCACAGAATTCACTATATCATCAAACTCATAATGTGTCAACTTGTGACCAAAACGTTCACAATATATCATATTGTAATAAGCTTTCATAGTCCATATCACATTGTATTTACAACACCTATGCGCGCATACCATACGAATTCTATCATAAGCTTCATACTTATGACCATACCACTTTTCCATAAAGTAACATACATTAGCAAGCCATTTGCAATTCACTCATTCTAACACAATTGTTAAGTCATCATTCTAGTTTCATTTATCACATTTCACAATGTAAATTTAACATGCCAAGTTCCATTTACCATCTTGCCATAATGATCTCGTAAGTAAAGCTCAACACAAATAACCATCTCTTAACAATATAATCATCATTCTTACACCACCATCCATTATATCCATCACAAACATGTAGCACGTAGCATTAATCACTTAAATCAACCATACAAGTAAAACCACTCACATTAGTAAACATTCACTTGCATAACATACACTTGTATATTTATCAAGCCTCAATTCAATTTCATTTTACATCAAAAAACATCACACATACAAGAATTTACCATTAACAATTGAAACATAATGAGTAAGTGGCATAAAAGCACTTACCTCATGTACCCGCGACTCGATTCAGCCCCAAATCCTATTCGGGTTCCGGTTGTTGTTTCCTACACACATTCAATCACATTTACTATGATAATCAACATTCTATACTTATTTTTCCATTTATCTAACAATTTCCCCCAAATCCCAAAATTCCTCAACAAACCCTAATTCTTTGAATCTCATCAAATGTTATGTTTTTAGGTAAATGGTTTATGGAATCTTAACCTACAATGAAAACCCATCAAAACAGTACCAAATGTACACATTTTCTATGCCATTTCAATCTCGAATCAAAGATTCTTACCTTTTATACGAACCCTAAGCAAGAGGAAATGTGGATGAAAGGATCGATTAGTTGTTTCCTTACTGTAATCCTTAAGTTGGTAGGTTGTTTTAGTGTCCAGGGAGGCATTGGAATGTGGTTTGGATGTTGAGAGAATGTTTGGGAGTGTTTGGGTAGGTTTTGTCCCGAAATGAGCTGTGTTCGGCCTATTTAAAGACATGTTCGGACCCCTGATACGTATGTTTATTTTGAAATTAACGTATGTTAACAAAATGCAGATTTTTTGAATTCCATTATGAATAACGTATGTTCACTCATGGAGTAACATACGTTAATCCTCAATAACGTAGGTTAACATGTCCATTGGCATACGTTATTTACATTCCAGCAGCAACGCTTAGCATTTTCTGACCTCCTTTGATTCTTAACATGCATATACTTATACATACATTCTTACCACTTATAATAAACATTATACCAACTTAATTAAGATCAATTAACATCGAATTACCACATATATCAAGATCAAATCCAACCATATTACACATCAACTTGCATCTCCTCTATTCTTTTCATTTTTCTCCAATCTCATAACTTAACTTCCACTATACTTATGACATGCATGTATATCATTTTCCAACATCATTACACATGAATTAAACATAATCCACACTGAATTTGACCCTATTTAACACCTAAACATACCTCATCTCATCCTTTATAATTTCATTCAAAAATAAAAACATTCGTTACTTTAGTTTCAACCACATTCATACAACTTCCTCTGCACATGCAATGAATCAAATAACACACACACATATTTCATTTCTAATCAAAATCATTATTTTTAATTTAAAATGGACTAATTTGTAGGGAATTACACCCATCTCTAGGTTAACTCAAGGAGCCCAAAGGCACAATTTCCCTAAAGGTCTTGGCTTAAAAAATTAAAATCGAATTTGCCATGTTTTAAGGTTGCATTGCATTTTGCTTGAGCATATGGGCCTTGGGCCCAGTTGGGTGTTAAAAAACATGTATGTGGATGAATGATTATACATGATGCATTCATAGGCCTTATTTATTGGGTTTGTAAAGGCATAAGCCTATTT
>CANYCX011740268.1:0-12685 GCA_948193385.1 Breynia disticha f. nivosa | reverse complement strand
GAGTAATCTTGAGATAATTTCGACTATTTGATGTATAACATTTTCTTCTGTTTTTCCTTTTTTCTGCAGAGGTGTGAGGCCTTTTGGTGTATCTCTACTGGTTGCCGGTTTTGATGACAAAGGTCCACAATTATACCAAGTACGTATTTTTCCTGCTTTGAAAAATCTTATGACACTGCTACCTATCTAAGATCCTTGATGCCACATTTATTTTCTTTGGCGGCAGATAATTTTTCATGTTGATTTTCGTGTTAATAAGATTGTGTTACATTCGTGTATAAATTTTTGCATCTACTATAGTTTTCGAGCTGCTCCTTACCAGCTAGCTGATCGTGGAACCGGGCATATCATTAACTGTGGTTATGCTTTATTTGACTAGGTGGATCCATCAGGTTCCTATTTCTCATGGAAAGCTTCTGCAATGGGGAAAAATGTCTCAAATGCTAAAACTTTTCTTGAAAAGAGGTACTTGTTTATTAAATTTTGTAGTCATCTCGGCTTTTGTAGTGATAAAATATGAAAAATCATTTAAATTTCCACTATTTTTATTATTTGTGCTACTGGCATACCTGCTGCATTATTGGAAATTTTAATTTTCCAAAAATCATTGATGTCTTCTCTTCAGTAACTTTTCATTCTCCGTTTGGTGTGTCCATGCAGGTACACTGATGATATGGAGCTTGATGATGCTGTCCACACGGCTATTTTGACGTTGAAGGAGGGGTAACTCACTTCTAAGAAACCCTTTATATATAAATGAGAGAAGTCTATTTTTGGTATCATCCTTCTATAATTTACAATGTTCTTAAATTAAATATTGATGCAGATTTGAGGGTCAGATATCTGGAAAGAACATTGAGATTGGGATAATTGGTGCCGACAAGAAATTCAGGCACGTTTTATTTCTCACTAAGCCTTTTTTCTGCTTTGATATGAACCAAGAAATTAAACTTTCTTGAACTTAAGCTTTTGACACTGCATGCAAAATAATCTTAAAGAAGAATTCTACCTATGCGGATTCTGACCTTACAGTTTCATATGATCATCTAAGCGGAGCATCTCCTCTGTTCTCACTCATAACCAAATTTTTTTGTGTTCTCATTGATGCAGAGTCCTAACAGCAGCTGAAATCGACGACTACTTGGCTGAAGTAGAGTAACTTTGTTGGATGATTTTCACGAGGCGGGACTCGTATTTATCATTTGAATTTCCCTTTTGAGATGTTTGAGACACTTTTTTTGGCCTCTATAAACGTCAGTTGCCAAACTTGTAAACACAAATTCGAAATATCATGAAACTGTGCTCATTAGTTAGTCAGACCATATCAAGATTTGACTTTTTATGTTCGATTTGTTTATTTTCCCAAATTAGTCCCTTCTATCAGCTTCGGAATTAGAAATATTCGAAAGAGGCGAAAATACAAAAGGTTGAAATAGTATGTGAAAAATTAGGTAAGGAGGCATAACTGTAAAAAATTACACGATAAACAACTTAATTAGAGGAATTGATACGACAAAGAGAGAGGCGACGTGTAGTGTGGTTAGATTTTTTTTTTATCAGCATATTGTTGGAGATATTTGAGAAGATGTTTGTGCTTTGGTCACAGATAAGAACAGTTATCTTCTCTCCTGCGCTGCACTCCCTACTCTCCATCCATTCATGGAGACCATTGCATTTGCATTATCTTATTATAAATGCCCTCCCTTCTTATCTTGTCTTCTTTCTACTAAACTTCATAAGCAAGCTCCATAAAACAATCCTGAAATCTCCTTTTTCTAATGTAAGCTTATTTCTCTTATTTTATCTCCTCATTCTAGCATTTCTTTTTTGTACTTACGCCTGACTTTATCAGTGAAGTACTTGCTAATCAACTGTTTTTGCAGGTTGAATTCTGTATGCTTACTGAGAGTTATATTGATATTACCTAGAAACCATACCAGTGCTTTCATATGCAGAGCAAAGAAGTCAACTAGTGATGGAACTGTTGACAACAGCAAAAAACTCGACACATTTTATATTGACAAGCACGGTAAATGGCGTATATTTGATCGCAAGAAGGTCTCAAGAAAACGATGTAAGCATACTGTTTAACTTGTTATGTGTACCAAACCATGACTGCGTTGTGTTTATTTGGTCATTTTTTGTGTGTTGAATGTGTGTACGCACAGGTGGTTCTATGAGAGGAAGAGGATGGAAATACGGGTCAGGATTCGTCGACGGGATTTTCCCTGTGTTGAGTCCTGTTGCTCAGCGAATTCTGGAGTTTGTACAAAGGGAAGTGGATGCTAATATTGTTTGGGATGCTCTTCATACTCTTCCTGTTACACATGGTACCTGGGATGATCTTGTTAATGTCGCAGTTCAACTTCGTTTAAACAAATGCTGGGATCCCATTATCTTGGTATGGAATTTTCTTGCTCTGTAATATTCTTTCTTGTTTTTTCAAATCAAATTTTAGCATTCAGTTGCGTAAGCTCTTTTTAGCTCTGCTGTATATTATCCAACATTGAAAATCTGCAGGTATGTCAATGGATATTGTACAAGAGCTCCTTCGAGCTTGATGTCATTTGTTATAACTTACTTATCGAGGCATATGGGCAAAAGTCCCTGTACAAGAAGGCAGAATCTGTGTACTTTGAACTTCTTGAAGCCAAATGTGCTCCTACCGAAGATACTTATGCACTTCTTCTGAAAGTGTACTGCACATCAGGATTTCCTGAGAAAGCCGAAGCTGTTTTTGCTGAAATGCGAAAGCAAGCACTACCTCAGAGTATGTTCTCATATCCACTCACTTGAATGAAATGAGTTCTTGTAAGAGTGTTTTTGATGCGCCTGCATATTCAGACTCGAGAGCAAAATTTATGTGGACTTCAGTTTCTGTCAGGTGCTATTGTATACAACGCTTATATTGAGGGGTTAGTGAAGGGTGGAAATCCTCAAAAAGCAATGCAGATCTTTCAACGAATGAAGGAAAATAACTGTCCACCATCTACTGATACATACACAATGATGATCAGCTTATATGGAAAGGTCAGGCAGTGATAAATCTGTATACAATTGCGCGTTTTCTGCAAATCTATGGAGTTTAATGACCATCCCCTTCCTCTAAGATTTTATATTGCGGTCTAGAAAGCATGTACTTGCATTTTGATCATCATTGCCATTAGGAAGTAGTAAGATTTCGTAATGCCAGAGTTCTTCCCTTTGAGATTCAGGATTTACATGTCTTTTAATTTCTGCCATGCAGGAAAATAAATCCTACTTGGCCTTAAAGTTATTTAATGAAATGAGAAGTCTGAAATGTAAACCAAATATCTGTACATATACTGCTCTTGTGAATGCGTTTGCTAGGGGGGGACTCTGCGAGAAAGCTGAAGAAATATTTGAGCTGATGCAAGAAGATGGGCACGAGCCTGATGTATATGCTTATAATGCACTCATGGAAGCTTACAGGTCAGTATCATGTATTTCAGACGTGCCGGGATTATGTTACAAATTAGAGAAGAAAAGCAGGAGCTTCGAGTTTCTTGAAACTAGCTATTTTGCTACAATAGTCTAAAAATTCTCGTGCAACAGTCGTGCAGGTTTTCCTTATGGAGCTGCAGAAATATTCTCACTAATGCAGCACATGGGCTGTGAACCAGACCGAGCTTCATACAACATTATGGTTGATGCATATGGGAGAGCTGGTCTTCATGAAGGTAAAATGCTTCAGCAACTCATGACAGCGAATTTAATATAAATCACATATAATTCAGCTGTATTGATTTGTAAAAGTTGTGTGCATGTTTTTAGATGCACAAGGTGTATTTGATGAGATGAAGAGACTAGGAATAACACCAACAATGAAGTCACACATGCTACTTTTATGTGCCTACTCAAAAGCTGGGAATGTATCAAAATGTGAAGACATCATGAACCAGATGCAGGATTCAGGGCTTGAACCAGACACATTTGTTCTAAACAGCATGCTGAATCTGTATGGAAGACTAGGCCAATTTGAGAAAATGGAGGAAGTTTTAACTGCAATGGAAACTGGACATTACGAAGTTCACATCAGTACATACAACATCCTGATCAACATGTATGGAAAGGCAGGTTTCTTCGACAGAATGGAAGAGCTTTTCCAGTCACTTCCAACAAAGAACTTGAAGGCTGATGTGGTGACATGGACTTCAAGGCTAGGAGCTTACTCTAAAAAGAAACTCTACACAAAATGCCTGGAAATTTTTGAAGAAATGATAGATTCTGGATGCTACCCAGATGGAGGAACAGCAAAAGTACTGCTTTCTGCATGTTCAAGTGAAGAACAGATTAAGCAAGTCACTACTGTGATTAGAACATTACATAAAGACATCAAAACTGCTCTACCTGTCTGAATATGGTTTGTCCAAATCTTTTCAGAAATAAATTGAATATAGATTTCATTGAACTTTTCATCTGATGCATATTTGCAGGATTTGGTAGCTCGTTAGAATGGTTTGATTATAAAACTAGAGTCCAAAATGTAATAATCGAAACAGACAAAAGCCATCATTACAGAAGCTGAAGCATCCCTTAATCATCAAGTGTTATGTGTGTCTCACCAGAATGGATTACTCAGCACTCACCAGCTTCTGCTTAATGGGTTTGTTGACACATTGATTGACCCGCCACCAATATCCCAACCTTTTTCTTTTCTCTCTTTTCTTCACATTCCAATTACACAATTTTTGAGAGATTCAAATTATAATATCATTTGAATTAGTTAATTTTAATTATGTCTGTAATTTTTTATTAAATAAATATTATAAAAATTAAATTCGTCATATTGTGTCTGATCGTATAGTCGTAATTAAATTATTAAGTCAGAAATTATCATTCCTAATTCAAATTACATTACTGCTATAAAATAAACATTACTTTTGTGGACATATGATTATTTTTTTAATCAAAATTATTATAAAAGAAATTGCCAATATTTGATCAAGTAAAAAAGTAAATGGCTCATGTAATTAATTTACAGATGACAAAAATTGGATATTAATTAGAAATAAAATATTTAACAAACCTTAGAAACCCTTACCAACTCCCACAATATAAAAACAGAAATTAGTACAAGTTGATAGAAGTGGGAATATTTACACACTCAGACTACACTCAAGTGTGTATAGAAAGAAAAGCACTTGTCTTAATTTTACTTCTCATTCATGGCTTCCCGGTTGTTGTGGGCATCAAGAGCTGCTTCATATCTCAGGATCTCTGTTCTTCACAGAGGTTTCTCTTCTGGTAATTAAACAAAAAAAACTGTTTTTTAATTGTGTATTTTATTTTTCTTTTTGCATTTTGTATTTATGGGTTATTCTTAGTATTTGATAATTTACATTTATGGTCTTTGTGGATCTTGTTAATGTTGTTGATGTAAAGTTTGATCTTTGATCCTGTTTTAGTTAAAAAGATTTGATTTTGGCATGTGGGTTGTGTTTTCTTTTAGATCTTGTTTGGAGATATGATTATTGGATTTATTCTATAAACAGAATGAAATTAGGCATATATTTGTTACAGAACAAAAAAGATGACTGTTTTTTTCTCAAGGAAAAAAATGGTTGAAATAACTAGGTTATTAACTGTATTTTGCATTGGTTTGTGACAGTTTTTCTGATAACAGAGTTGTTCTCTCCTAGTTATGCAATCATTTTTCTGGAATATTGTGTATGAGCTGTTATATATATTAGAGAACAAGGCATATGTGTGAAATGTTGATTAAGGTTATTGATGAAGAAAGGTGATGCAAGTATATTTGAAGCTTTTGAGCCATTGTGATTTCACGATCTAAATTTTGAGATGAAACTATTACAGTTGGAAGAATTGATACGCATTGCTTTCAGTTAAGATTTACTAGTGTCTGTGTTCTTGAAGTTTCTTTCATCATTCAATGCAGCATACCTGCTTTTGCTTTTTTAAAAAGACAAGGCTTGAATTCCGTGGTTGTTTTCTCTGCTCGCGTTATTAGTTTTAAGAGCATATTTTTTAGTGTGCTTATGCAAAATTGAAATTTTAATTATTATGTAAAATGTGGATTCAAATTATTGATAAAAATCATTGGTAAACGCGGACTGATTAGATGTTAAGGTCGGGCTAGGAAACTCAAAAATGATGTGCATGTAGGATCGTTGCTTTGAAGGATTAGGATTACCAGTGTGTTTGCTCCATTTTTCTTTGCACATTAGGCATAAAATGTAGGTCTGTCATTAATTAATTCTATCCAACTTTCTCAAGCTAAGGGCATTATGCGGTAGCTCTTAATGCTTGGATCCATTTACAGGTTAAAAGCTTATAACTTGTATAGTATTTCTCAATGGGGATCATATAAATATTTTATCTTTTATGCTTTGTTAATCCTTTTTTACAGCCTCTTGGATTGAAATATCTCTATTTCATCTGGTTTTCTATTTTTGAAATTGATTTGTTGTCTTGTTTCTTAAAATTAGCCACTTATATGAGTGTGTTTACATTATGTGCACAGTTGTAAAGGACTTGAAGTATGCTGATAGTCATGAATGGGTGAAGGTTGATGGCAACTCTGCTACCGTTGGCATTACTGATCACGCTCAAGATCACTTGGGTGATGTCGTGTATGTTGAATTACCAGAAGTAGGTGCTGCTGTCAAGCAGGGTGATAGTTTTGGTGCAGTTGAAAGTGTTAAGGCTACCAGCGACATTAATTCTCCTGTTTCTGGAAAAGTTGTTGAAGTTAATGAAGAGCTCAATGGAAAGCCCGGTTTGGTTAGTTCTCTTCCCACTTTCACTCTGCTATATTTTGGATGATTCTAGTAGTCAATTTATGTGTTTTAGATATTGAGTTTTCCTGATTTCTTTTCTTTTCGGGCCGCTTTGATCGAGTCTGTTGATGTTTCCCGCTTTTCTTCTTCTTCTTCCATTCTTGGCACTTCAGGTGAACTCGAGCCCATATGAGAAGGGATGGATTATAAAGGTAGAGATTAGTGATGCTGGTGAACTAAAGAACTTGAAAGACTCAGATGAGTACTCCAAGTTCTGTGACGAGGAAGACTCTCATTGAACAGGGAACTTCAGTCACATTTCCGGATCAACCAAGTTACCTTTTTCAGATTCTTACACGAGGCTGCAAGTTTATGTCTTTATTTCACGGGAACTTCTTCTTCTTGGTTTATTTTCCTTGAATGTTGTAGCTAGATGCCACCCATCAATCCTGAAAATAATGAGTCCTGGTTTGATCTGAAGCCATTGTGGCAGATTAGTATGTACTTAAGGTTTCGAATTTTTGATAAATTCTGAAAATTTGGAAGGTTAAACAGTTGCAGTTTGTAGTGTGAATGAATCCACCTCTTATTCTATTGTTTTCGCAAAACTTAAGATCAACCATCATCCCAAATAAGATTGAATGGGCAAAGTATTCTGTAAGGCATTTTGTAGGGAAGTTTGCAAGATGTTCACCAAACAAAAGAGGACCCATTTTGACTCTGGAATGCTGCACCTGCACAGTTGTCTATGAATTTTCTTTCTTTGTGAATTGGTATGTGAAAATTGGATACGACACTTGTGGCTCCTTACAAAAAAACCTCAACTGATAATATGATTAGTAAGTATACGATTAAATACGAAACATAATACAAATATAAATAATGATTATGACCCGAAATCTCAAATTGTCTACATTGTGTTCTTATTATATTGTTCAGCATTCTTGTCGGTCCTCTTAACATTTTCACAATTAAATTGTTCCTCTGCCCACTTAAATTTCAACCACACCTCCCACTCATCAATCTAACTCACTCAACATTCTCTTCACAACTAACAGTTTTGCACACTCCACTCCGAACATAGCTAACAAAATCATGGCATTGCAATCAACAAACAGATTCAGTTACATGAAAAGCTGCAGAGAAGTAACAGAGACCAAACCCCTAACTCCATTCACGTCTTTCTACTATTGCAAAACTAAGAATTTAACACCTATCTCAATATACATAAACCACCCTAATTCATGCTATACAATTATGCTTACAAAAGCCCAACAAAAGAATACCATTCTTCCTCTTCTTCTTCTTCAATTCTTTAGCTCTCAGCTCAGTCTCGCGTGATGCATCGCGATCGGCGCAGAACCATATTGAACTACACATTAGATTGTAAAATTATTTAGTCAGAAGAGATTGAAGAGAGAGTAGTGGGTGATGAAGTTGTCGGCGATGTTTGCTTCAACATTACTGTTGGCAGAATGCTGGTTTTTCTCCTTTCTTGTTCCTTTATCAACTCTCCTGCAAATGACTCTAACTTCTCCATGTTTGTGCTCTCCACCATCTTCTTCCCCTGAAACAACACTGACTCCACATTTTTTTGGGATAGCATTTCTTCTGTCAGAGCCAGCACGTCTTCCATTTTCCCCAAATCCTCAATTCCACCGAGTTTTTTTGTTATAATGCCATTTGCTTGAATACGAACATAATTACTCGCCCGACACTGCCCAAACGCCATGGACACAGCTTGATCAACCTGCACAAATGTCCGAAGCCACAATTAAAATAAAAAACACATTGAATTAAACCAAAACCACAAAAAAAATTTCCAAAAAGAGACACACACACACACACCATATCTGAAGCAGCTTCCCCAGCAATCCTAAGAAAACGAGCAGGCTTTGTTGTAAGATGATGAAACCCAGAGTCTGTCTCCCCGTTCCCCAAAGAGACCACCAACAAATCCTCCAAACCGGAGCACATAGGAAATTCCTCCTTGTTATTCAACACATGCGTTATAGCCATTGCCGTTGGATTACTCATCGCAATACCTCCATCCACACCTACTATTCTATTCTTCCCATCCACTGACCGAATCTCCACTCCCCCACTTCCACATGTCGCCATGCACACCCTACTCATCTTGAAATCGTAACCCTCCATCTCCACTGCGTCCGCGCGTGAGAATACGAATGGCGCGCCTGACGCTATGTCGTAGCACGGAATCAGTACCGATTTTATTGTGTCCTTTAGTGCCGACTCACCGAAAGTCTTTTTCAGCAGCTTTGATGATTTCTCCCGTGTCCGGAGCACTCGCCGGAGGATCGAGGAATTCTGCTTAGGGTCAAATTTCCGGCGGTTGGAGATGAGGAACGAGAGTGCTTCTGCGGCAGAGAACATAGGACGGCCATCTTTTCCGCGGGTAAAGAGAAGCCCAGCGAGTAGGCCTCCAGTGCCGGAACCAGCGGCGACGTCAAAGAAATCTGAGATGGAGGCGGAAGGATTACCAGACTTACGGCGGAGAGAGGATTCCAATGCCGCAAGGGACTTGGCAGCAAGAATCCCATTAGTGGCGGCGGCGGCGTCGATGGAGAGAATGCGGACTTTGGCGTTGGAAGAGTGCTTAGTAAATTTGCATTGAAGGGAATTTTGGCGGTTGAGTTTGGAGTCGTATTGTTGGCCGAAGAGGAACTTGTTTTCAAGGATAGAGAAGATTTCGTAAGTGAGCTTGTCCACTTCCAAGCTGGGGTTTTGGAGGATGTTAGTGTTAGCCATGTCGTTATACGGTGTCGTTTCGTTAATACCTTACAAACAAGTGTTGCAGCGATGAGAGAAATGGTTGGATGGTGAGCGTGGAGTGGAGTTGAGAGAGATATATATAGGTGAGACTTGAGAGTGATGTGCCTTTCCACTACATTCTCTTTACTTTGCCGATTAATCGCCTACGCTACGCCTATCCCATTCATTATATTCTGGAAATTAAAATAAGTAATATTTTAATTTTAAGATAAAATTAGTACCGTAAATGACCTCGTCTATAATTGAATCTGTTTGTAAATAAAATATTTAACTTGAATGATTTAACGAGCCGAGGCTTAATAAAATTCGTGAATAGTTCGAAAACAGCCTCGTGAACAACTCGACTATACATTTAATTTTTATACTAATATGTACATTTTTTATATTTTTTTACATTTAAATAAAAAATGATGTATTTAAAAATAAATCAATTTTATATTAAAAAATACATAATATATTTTAATTAATTATATTATATTAATTAAAAATAATAATTTTATTAAATATATAAAATGAAAATATTATAATATTCAATGAATATGTCAATTTTTAATTTTATATATAATAAAATTTTATTTTAATTTTTATTTAATCAAATTTTAAAAATTCTTAGATAGACTGATTAATTCACGAACAATAAACGAGATGAATTTTAACAATATTATAAGCTCGATAAGCAATTCGATGTTTTGTAACCAAGAAAAACAATTCGATTTGTATTTAAACTCGTAAAATTTTAAGCAAACAGAATTAAAAGGCTTGAATGTCGGAAGGTCGTATCGGGTTCATTATAGTAGTAGATGAAAACTACAATAATGGGATGTAAATGTTATGGATGCTTAAATTAGTTACTGGGAACGCCCAAGAATTAATGGAGCCCCTCCTCATTAAGTGCACTGTGTATTGATGATCATTATTGTATGACGAAAGCGTTAGATATTCAGATTTTAATGAGATGGGATCCATCCTTCACAGTTTGCAGCTTCTTCTTCTTTTTACTTTTGCAGCTTTGCCATTGTTCTCATAGACCTTAAAACCTCTTTCTGAGAATTGACACCCTTACCTACATTACCTGAATATCATACATCCTCTATTTCTTTCACGTCTCATCACTATTCCCATGATTTGATTGTTTTTTGCTGTATCATATGTTTCCCATTTTGTTTGTTGCGATCGTTTAGCAGCAAAATTTGTTAACTTTAAACTTGAAAGGTTTGGGATTCGAATCTTAATGTTAATGTTTGTTTGATAAGTATATATCGTTAACTCCAGACACGATCCTTTATGGGTGTTTCCTATCTTAACTATTGACAAATTTATTCTTCCTCTAAATTTTTTGTGTAACCAAAATATTATTTCCCATTTTGTGCCTCCACAATTATGCTCGAAGGTGTTCTATCTCACTTGTATTTGTAAGGGTTGATGCTCGATTTGCTAATCTTAATTCCTTTTTACCTAAAAATTGCATCATATCTTAGCCATCTGTACTATGTAATCAAGTAATCTGGTATTGTACTAACGCGTAAGTACCTTCCCAGCTGTCACAATATTCATCATTCCATTCATTTTTACATAAAATCATCGTCAATATAGAACTCCATGTCTCCCTAGCTAGCATTGATCTTATGCAAGGTACCGAACAATGTTGACGTGATGGTCAGCGACGTTAAATCTTAGTAGGACCTAAGAAGATCTGGTGGTTGTTTGTACCATAGTTTTCACTTTCTTCTTCACATTACTCATTTCATATCAACCAACAAAGCATGGGCACCAAAATATTTAGAGTACGGCTGTACCGACACTTCCTCTCCACCTTCTCATCAGACCAAATATCTTCCTGATCAATCTCTTCGCCCTTACTTAAAATAAGTGAAGATAAGATGAGTTAGTTTCGGCCACAACTACATGTCTTTAATGTTATACAAGTGTATCTTCTCTCTGATATTTGAAGACTATACCACACATGTACCCTAGTATTTAATGCTGTCCTTTGTTTTGGATGTTGTCATTCACAGTTGTCCTTCTGTTTCTCTCCCATCCGTACTAATATTTGCTGTGGGATTCAGATTTTGCCAACCTGGTTGTTCCATGGATTCACTGAAACTACTTGGAAAAGAGACTTTCCTGGATCTTTCCTGTGCAGATATGTTAATCGATATTATAAACTAGTTTCATTGGAATGGCTGGAGCACACGTGAAACTTATTTGCATGTTCATGAGTTGGGTGTGAATCATCGGATTAGTCATTCAACGTTTTGAAATATATTATCGGAACTCAGGGTTTGCTCCTTCCGTAGTACATCATTATAAATGTTTTCTAGTCGGGAGGGCATATATTATATATGGTTTTTTGTTCGTATATTTGTTGAACCATAATAAATTTGGAAATGCAATTCCATTCTGGATCAATCTATTGGAGATTATGGCTGCTTTTGGTTTCACTTTTGCAATATTTGTGATTGTGTTTAAAGTTTTAAAACGGTTAAATAACAAATTCAATCAAACAAATGCGCATAAAAATTGTTGCGTATGTGAAACTGATTGAGTGTTTCAACTGATCAACAATTAGGTCATCCACTATGGGGCTTAATGCCCCCACGTGGATAACTTTCTGACACCTCTGGGAGAGGTACTCAAGATGAGTCACCATTAATTGTTTCACTTCCGTGAAACGATTAATGCCTGATTATGTGGGCTCCACATGTTGTGAAGCCATGTTCAAATATTACTGTTATATATTTTTTTAAAAAAATTACATTTTATACTATAAATATACCATTATCATTCATACTCAATATTTTACATCTTTTTTTTTTATATGGTCAATATTTTACATCTTCAATTTCTCATTCTTCTCTCAAAATGGATCCAAATTTTTCTTTTTTTAAAAGGGTTTATAACACATTTACAACATGATAGTTTGATTTTTGTAAAAATACACTCATCTCAAACTTATTTTAAAAATGCACACTTTTTTTTATCATGATTGGCTTAATGCTCAGATTTGTTATTAAGGACAAAATAAGAAAATTAAAAAAGAATCTAATCTCTCATTTCTCTCATTAAGTCCAAAAAAATTCAAATAAGTTCAAGAGTTTGAAATAGTTAATGTGATTTTTTATTTTTATTCA